>JBBPBX010070141.1:0-18671 GCA_038048925.1 Garcialebias charrua
AGAGTTCAACATCTTCTTGAACAAAGCATGTCCAGACGCCCACGAGCGTGGAACACTGATCTACGTGGACGATGTCCTTTTGAGGCAGCCAACACTGGACTCACATTTGGCTGAGATCGACCACGTTCTGAATCAGCTGACAACTGCTGGTGCTAAGATATCACTGTCAAAATGCCAATGGTGCAGAACCAAGGTGGACTACGTTGGCCTGCTTGTAGGTCCAGACGGAGTACAACCACAGCTGACTCGCACCCAAGGCCTTGACAATCTCAAAGTCCCCACCAATCTCAAAGAACTACAAAGTTTTCTTGGCGTGTGTAACTACTCGAACCAGTTCATAGAGAACTATGCAGACCTTGCAAAGCCACTGACTGAACTCCTAAAGAAAGACGTTCCATTCGTCTGGACTGATAAACAGCAACAGGCAATGGACGCTCTTATAAACAGGATCAAGTCAGCCCCTTGTTTAGTCTACCCAGACTACAACAAAGAGTTTTACTTGGAAGTGGGCTTCTCAGCTCATTGCATAAGTGCAGGTCTGTACCAGATACACGACAGAGACAAACGTGTAGTAGCCTACGCCAGCAAAACGATGGCAGGCCCCGAGTTGAGATTCTCAGACTGTGAGAAAGCTCTACTGACCACAGTGTGGGCAGTTAAACATTTCTCCAGCTACATTGGTGGACAGAAAATCATTGTGGAAACACAACACCAGCCAGTGACTTTTCTTAACAGTGAACGCATCAGAGATGGTGTGGTGACAAACTCACGTGTTGCAACGTGGCTCATGGCGCTTCAAAGTTTTAACCTAGACATACGTTATGGTCAAAACAAGAAGTCTCATCTGGGGACGGACTTGGCAATCTGCCAGAAGTGTACACAAGATGTACCAGCCACCCAGCCGCCGGTTGAGGTAAACCCCCAGTAACTGAAGACCCGAATCACCACTTCTTTGATGACAATATCTGCAAAGATATGACAACATTGTACGTGGATGGATCTTCATTCCTCCGCGACAAGATCTGCAGAGCAGGTGTTGGAGGGGTCCTCCTCCAAGACCAAGAGCAGATAACTTTCAGCTACAAATTAGGATCTCAGACTTCTCAGTACGCTGAGATTGCAGGAATCCTAATAGCTCTCCAGATGGTAGTAGAACGCTCCATCAAGACGCTAGTCATCTGCACTGACTCTAACTATGCTCGTTTGAGTTTCGCTTGTCACCTCGCTGTGTGGAAACTGAACGGTTTCCTAACAAGCGACAGAAAAGTGGTCAAACACAAAGAGCTTTTCATAGCGTGTGATCACTTGGTGACATCACACGACTTACAGATCTACTGGAAGAAAGTTCCAGGGCATTCTAGAGTCCCAGGCGATGACAAGCACTACAATGACATTGCAGACTCCTTAGCCAAAGAAGGAGCCGACGAAGGTCCTCTATGGTCCTTCGACCCCTCCTGGTTAATCGAGACTCTGCCAACACAACCTTCAGTCAGAGTTATGGCAGTCACACGTGCACAGGCCGCAGCCAGACCTGCTGACAACGCAGTCTCTGTACGACCTGCACTGACTGACCCAGACATCATCCAACTACAGAAGTCGGATCCTGCTATCAACTCCATGATACTGTACCTGACTGATCCGAACAAAAATAGTCCGTCTAAAGACGACCTGGATTCCGATCCAGACCTTAAGGTCCTCTATCAGCTGCGCAAACAGCTAAAACTAATCAAGGGCATCTTAACTTTCGCTCATGGACCAACGTCCTCACCTGTGTTCGTGGTTCCCCATGACCAAAGGGGGGTAATGTTAGTCCATGCCCATGATCTCCCGTCCGCAGGACACAAAGGAGATAAAGCCACGCTGACGGCATTAAAACAAATTGCCTATTGGCCTGGAATGAAAAAGGATGTCAAGGACTACATTGAAGGGTGCGTGGTCTGTGGCCAGTTTCAGCCAACCAGACCACTTCACAGAGCACCACTGCAAAGCAGAGGCATTGCATTCCCATGGTCTGACCTCCAGATCGACTGGGTTGGACCACTCACTAAGAGCTCTAGAGGAAATAAATATTTTCTCACGGTAACCTGTGCATTTACCAAATGGGTAGAATGCCTACCAGCTCCTAACGACACAGCACAAACAACTGCTATGTTGTTAATGAATCATATATTCTCAAGGTTTGGACTTCCCCTTCGGGTGAACTCAGACCAAGGTACACACTTCACAGGTGAAGTGATGAAAGAACTGTGGAAGACGCTAGGCGTCAAGGCCAACTTTCATGTCGGCTACCACCCACAGGCTTCAGGCCAAGTAGAGAGAGCAAACAGAACTGTGGTGAGTATTTTGAAGAAATACGTGGCTGCAAATCACAAGGACTGGGATGTGAAACTCCCTCTGGTCCTCATGGCCATAAGAGCCACTCCACACACATCAACTGGCATCTCTCCCTTCGAGATGATGACCGGTCGACAAATGACTCTCCCTCTACACCTGTTGTACCAACCAGGCGACGCCGTCATGGCGACAGCCTACACTACACAACAATACATGAAAGATTTGAATGTACACCTCAGAAACACTTTTGCTTTCGCCCAGAAAAACCTGGAAAAATCCGCTGAAGGACGCAAGGCGTACTACGACCAGAAGGCCTCTCACAATGAACTCCAAGTGGGAGACAGAGTCTGGTACTATACGTTCGCCCCAGCAACCGGGAAAGGAGGGTCCGAGACCGGAACTCTCGCCCGCAAACTAATGCCCAGGTGGACTGGACCTCATCTGATAACAGACAAAGTGTCCTCAGTCGTCTACGAAATCAAAATCAGCAAAGGCCGCAAAGAGCCAATTGCTAAATGGGTACATCGAAATCAGATCAAACCTTACAAGGCGTTCAATGACTCCACAAAAGACAAAGATCTCACAAACTCACCGACTTCATGGGATAATAAGGTCGTCCAAACACAAGTTAGTAAATAAACTAATCAGGTTTAAACTACCATATTTCCCACCCTATAAGTCGCATTGTCCAATTTGAACTTAGAAACGCTAAGCCTAAAACCCACAACAAAAACTAACCTTAACAACCGTTTAAATCCACGAGATTTAATTTGACCTCGGTCATAAAGTTGAGACCTGTTTTTCTTGTGTGTTGCACTTTGGAATCTGACGACAAGAGTGTGTCGAAGCAGTGAAACGTTGTTTCCTTGTTGTTTAGTCATTACTGTTGTCATTAGTTGAGATATTGTTTTGGTTCTGAACACTCCCAGCCAAAAGGTTTTGTATTAACATGGGTTAATGAATGATATGGATTTAACTATGCCAACATGCAGTTCGTTTTGTTAAATCTCAATCGTCGAAGAGTCAATGTAGTTTAAAGCTACTTAAGGTACAATAAACTACACTGGTCTCATAATTTCTAAATTGAACCGATTCGATCGTTTCTATTCTAGATTGTCTATTTATTTTGATGAGTCTCGCCATAGACTTCAAAATTTATTAGGAATACCAAATCCTACGTCGTTCGTCTAAAAGACAACAGACATTTAGATCAAACTATATTTCATTTTTATTTTAGTTTAACCTAAACTAAGTAATGAATGGAGGAATAGTTTGGAATTAGAGGCCTTCGTTACAGAAGCCCTCCAAAATTTTATAGGTACAAATCCCTATATCTAACTTTACAGAATTGATCCACCCCTTAATTGGTAAGTGTAGCTGATCTAAACCATGATAGCTTACATACCAGGTGCATATAGGTAAGGCTAATGTAAAATCCCAATCATAAGCCCACCTAAAAACCACATAATTGCATGACACATAGAACCAGAGTGGCACTGACTGGAAACCAACCAGCCAACAACCTTCGATGTGGGGACCTGCAGCTCCAACGCTTGGTCTTCAACCTTCATCCAAGGGTCGCCTCCTCTGCGTCAATCGAGGGATCCCCTCTACATGCTGATTATGAAAACAATTGTTGCTGATCAATCAACAAAACTAATCGTTGTGGAATTACTGCTGTGGAATTACCGCTGTGGATTATAAGACTTTGCTTTCCAAAGGATCACAGACTTTGTTTTCCAAGAGTTAACAGACTTTGTTTTCCAAAGGATTAAAAGCTTTTCGCAATGGGATTACCTCCGAACAGTATGGAATTTCCAAAAACTTTATGGGATTATAATTTTTGATTTTTCTTTTCCACTTGCTGGATTACTTCAAGATCAAAGACAGTTCAAGGTTTCCTTTCGTGTTGGACCCCATCCCCAAGGACTGGCGATGGCTTCCAAAAGGGGGGAGATGTAGTGGACCTACCCAGGGTCAAATTAAGGTTTTTGAACTGTCCAGTGATGACCTTTACTGACCTCTCAGTAAAGCAAGACATTTACTACAAAATCATTCATTTAGCTATAATCTGATAACATAGTCACCAATAAGAGACTATTTCTATCTTTGATTTTAGGCTGATGTGATCAAAAGAATAACTTTTGTCATTTTCATGATGTGTGCTTTTAAGCTGTGTTATTCTGTGAGAGTTAAACTGTGTTCACTGCTATGTTAAAGGTGAAATTGCGGGTCACAGAGACCCGACTGTTTTGTTTAGAAATAAGAAGACAGTTTAATCCGTTGTTTTTCATGAACAAGGCTCCAGCTGCTCTGTCTTTTCCTAAACAATTTCCCTCTGCTGCTGTAACCTTGGGTTCTGATAAGACAAGTGAACTCCTCTCTGCGTTCCTGCTTTAAGTTCTAAACTGTGCGAGAACGCTTCAGAGTTTGTTGGGAATTTCAAAGAGATGTGAACCTTTCCCAAGAGCTGGGTACGTTTTGGTCAAGAGCTAACGACCTGCGTCTTCAGCTAAGGACTGATAACAGGCTGTTATGAGTCCACCTCGAACGAGCGTTCGTTATTCCTTCCTGGAATAAATTATCTTGAGCCAAGAAACCACGACTGCCACGACTTTTGCCGATGAAAGCGAGTATCACCGACACCGACAAGGTAAACACTCGTGGAGTCCAGCTTGGACTTGCGGGACCGACGACTCGTCAGTCTAAAGTTGACCACAGCTCTTTACCAGAACCAAGGCGGACGTCTTAAGGTAAAGGAGCAGCTGTTTGCTTGCTGGAGGTGTGATGATATCTTAGCTGGACGCGTACTGAAGAGTGTCATCTGGTTTCATAAATGCAAGATAAACTTCCTCTCTTAACCTCCCAATTCTTCTTAAATCTTTCCTCCTATTTCTTTTCCCTCTCAACCTAAGCTGGAAACTATATTTTTAAGCTGAAATGCCCCTCAGACTAAATATGTGTAACATCTAGTATTTATGTCTGTTGTGTTAAATCAAGTGTGCTGACGTTTTAATTTGAAAGAAAGTGAAATCATGTCAATCAAGTGTAATGGTGTTAATTTAGTTGATTTATTTTAAATAAATGATAGTGTCTCTTTGACATATCAAACTAAGTTAACGTCTTTGTCACTTAATGGCTCTGTTTATTTATCCATCATAAAGATCACAGAAATATTGGGTAAACTGAAAAAGAACAGAATCCGTGAATTTACTATTCAATCTGAATAAGTAGATTAATTAAGGATAAAGAGGTCAGTATTAATATTGACCTCCTCATAATTCTTACATTTTCTTGACTCACAAAAAACAAAAAACAAAAACAACAACAACAACAAACACAGTAACTTCAGCAGAACAGTCCCCTCTGTTCTCCCAGCCAACATAAAGGGCGGTGGCCATCTTCCCCCCCTCCCTCACGGCTCACGGGGTGTTAGCCTAATTGATATCCCCTAGTAGGGCGCCTTTGCTATGGTTGCAACAGACAAGTACAGAGGTGCCTGCGAACAGGCCCGTGTCTCCTAACAGAGGCAGGTGAGCGGTGTCACGTGTTCCACCCCCCGCTCCGTTCTAAACCACAGAGCCGGGAATACACAAATCAACCAAACCCGTGACATGTACGTGCTCCAAGGATGGGCACCGACAGAATCTGATGACCCACCTTCCTGGCCACTCATTCATCGAACGCCAGTAAGGGATGGGGGAGGGGGCGACAGAAGCCCGCAGGCCAACACCAGTGTCACACATTCATTCTATTGCTGAAGTTGTCCCATTGTTTTCAATGGGCGATGCGTCATGCTTAAACAGTGATTCTGCAATGTGTGACCATTCTCACTGTACTGACCCAAACAGGGAACGGGCTGGAGTCAGGAGATCTGCTCGTTTACAAAACGTGCACCCCCTCCCCCCGTCCCATGACCCCCAACAAAAGGAGGAAAAGTAGACACTCCGTTCAGCCTTTATCTAATAATGACAGCAGATTGTCTCTTCTTCCAAACACTCTTGGTCAGAATGGTATGGAGGTACGTCTGTGGGAAGGTCCTCTTCCTAACCTGATCGACCTTCAAAGGACCACTGAAATCAGGGTCTCTGAGGGAGAGCTAGTCCCACCACCTGCTCCTCTCCAAGGACCGTCTACGTCACCAGAAGGAACAGTTTCGCCAATTAGGCTGAGAACTACGGCTAATTTTAGCTTGGTGGCAGAGAAGAACAGACTGATGGCCTCAGGCCTGCCAGAGAATGTGGTAAAAACCATTCAAAATGCACGTGCTATATTAACACATTCTCTCTATGCACGGAAATGGCATATTTTTGAAGCTTGGTGCACAGAAAGAAATATTATTTCTTATTCATGTGACCTGGCTCAGCTCCTCACCTTTCTTTTGGACTTGCTGGAGAAAAGTTGCTCTTTCTCAACGATTAAGGTGTTCCTATCTGCAATTTCAGCTTGTCACGAAGGCTGGGGAAGCAGGACACCTGGCGCGCATCCGCTCATAATAAGATTTATGAAGGTTGTGCTAAGGAGGAGCCCCCCCAGCAGGATTTTGACCCCTGGATGGGATGTTAGCATGGTCTTGGGGGCTCTCTGTGATCCCCCATTCGAACCATTGAGCGACATTAAGATAGACTTATTATCTTACAAGACCGCTCTTCTCTTGGCTCTTTGCTCGGCAAAACGTGTGGGTGACCTCCACACTTTGTCCGTACATCCAATGTGCACTAGGTTCGCCCCTGACAGGTCAAAGGTCACCCTAAGGCCTAAACCTGCATATATTCCCAAAGTTTTGACTTTAAACCCCAGAAGTCTGGACTTTGAACTCTCTTCTTTTCCACCTGCTCCTATCCTCATTTAGGAACAGAAAAGTCTGAAGGTTCTCTGCCCCGTGAGAGCTTTAAGCACTTACATGCAGAGAATAGCTGAATGGAGAAAAACAAATCAACTGTTTGTGTGCTTTGCTGCACCAGCTACGGGTAAGGCCCTATTAAAACAGCGCCTCTCACACTGGGTGACTAAGGCCATTAAAAGGGCGTACAATAGCAAAGGTCAACAAGTACCCTCTGGAGTGCGTGCTCACTCTACTCTGGGCTTGGCCACCTCATGGTCACTGTTCAAGGGTGTACCAGTTGCAGACATCTGTGCTGCTACGAACTGGAGTTCAATGAAAACGTTTGCAAAGCATTACAGTTTGGATGTTACTGCGTGTGATGTCACTCAGGCTGTCCTTTCTAACACACAGTAGAAAGCGACCTTGAGATGCCTATTTAATAAGGCGGACGTTCACACTAGGATGCATTTTACTGAGCATTTCAAGGGCGTGAATGAATTACGTTCCCATAGTGATATGTTGCACCTAGTGACAAGACTGATAAGGGAACTGAAAGTTATGCACCATAACTCATGTTCCCTGAAGGAAGGGAACGAGGTGCAACATACTTGGCCCTTTCAATGCTGAAAGCTCGGTGAAGTGCATTCTGGAGATCGATGGATGGGCGTCAGCGGCTTAAGTACTCAGAGGGCGTGGCCTCTGGCACAACGCTTACGCCCCTGCCGTAAAGGTGTAATTGTTTTCCTTCAGGTAAAACTGCGCGGGCGCAATTTCCCATAGTGATATGTTGCACCTCGTTCCCTTCCTTCAAGGAACATGAGTTATGGTGCATAACTTTCAGTTTTCACACCTGATAGTCCAGTAGATGCAGTTCGATTGGGGACCAAAATTTGGAACATTTGTTACATTTACAGCTGGTACAGTTTGCATCCACAATGAACAGATTCAGTTGAGCCAACCTGAGCCAGCGCTTACATTCAGCAGGTTTTTATTCTGAATACTTTGTAGAAGTACGATACTGACATGCACAGAGTGGTAAACTTTCCTTAAAAAAACACAAAAGAAGAAGAAGAAGTTCTACTTCTGTGATGAACATAAACAAATCTGAGCACCCAAAATGGAGCCACACCAGGTTTTAATGACGGTAGAGACGTTACTGCACTCCCTGACTGAGCTACAGGTAATACAGATCATTTTGAGCTCTTTTAACGTTTCTTGTAGAAATGTTGTGTTGCTCTCCGACCAGTTTTGCTTCCCCAACATGCTAATACATGTATTTCGGTATTAGCATTTAACTAGGCAAAAATATGTGAGGTAGACATAGGTCGCACATGCACAGTCCGGTCAGTTTTCCACAATCGGAAAATAATATCAGATTAAGTGTTTACATGCACACCGTTTGGATTATGAATCAGTATAACCACCCCTCTCATTTGGATTACAAATTCATTCGGATCGAGCTAAATAAACAAAGAATAATCCGAATGGAGGGTTTACATGACACATTTAATGGTCATTTAATCCATTTACTTATGTCCATGTAAATAGCTAGAGTGGATCTTTTTGGGGGAACCACCCACAGAGGTGTGAAATGTCCCGCAAGTGTAAGTCATGTCTACTACAGGCAGCTGCAGTCCAAAGTTTTTCTGCACTAACAACAGTTACAATAAACGACAGAGAGCGGAGTGTTTTTGTGCTACACACCATTTTTCAGCATGTAGGAGCAAAACTAATAAAATCCAGGGTGCAAAGAGATGTTAGCGTATTCACTAGTTTGGATAACTGTCATGCAGAAGCTGCATGTGCAATGAATGCAGCTGAGCCCAGCATCAGGGTTGCCAGATAAACTTAAAATGTCTTAATCACCCCCTCTTTTTCTGTGCACATGCTCAACAAACACAACACCTCATCAATAAACATTGGAGAATTTTTTTGTAAAACGGGGCCTTATAGTAGATCACTTCAACTGGCGATTTTGCATGCTGAAAAAGTGTGGGCACCCCTGCTTTAAACCACTCTAACCCTTTCTTTTTATTTTATTTAACCTGTTGACTTATCTTCAACCCACATTTGCTCAAATATCATGCATTCCATTTCACCTTACCTTCACATTTGGGAATGAGTCCACTCCACATCACCTTCGCCTCCTCTAGATGGCATGTGATGGTGTCGGCTCCTTGTGTCTTGATGAAGCCCTCCTCACAGACCACAGAGATGGAGCTGCCCAATTGGAAATTGTCCCCAAAGCGCCGGCCGTTCAAAGGTATGCCGGGGTCGGGGCACTCGTTATGCCCAAATGCTAGTGACAAAAAGAGAGGAAAACAAGTTCTAATGTCAAACACAGTGAAAAAATGGAGTTTGTGAGTGAGAAGTTACACATAGCTTCCAATACTGTACCATCTTAAGAGCATATTTAGAATTCGTTGTGAGCAAACCATATGAATAAATAAATAAATAAAAATAACTGCAATGGCTTTGTTTCATGCATGAAAAGAAAACTGATAACAACATTGCTTTATTTACTGGTCCAACCAGAGTTTGTTTGTTTTAAAGGCAACCACTGAAGCATTATAGCAGTGTGTCCAAACCAGTTTGTTCACTGCATAATTTTATTACTCAGCAGTAATCCAGAAATGTCTTATTCATTTCATCTGTGAAATATTTTTGGGTACGCTGTGTTTAGGTTTGTCTAAAGATGGGGAAACACTAAATGAAACGTACCCCTTTCTATTCACAAAAACATCTTTACAACTAAATTTGGTTCTAGTCAGGTGGCACGGTGGCTCAGTTGGTAGAGCTGCTGCCTCTCAGCGAGAAGGTCACCCTTCTGGGTGTAGTTTGCATGTTCTCTCTGGGCATGCGTGGGTTTTTGCCCTGTACTCCTGTTTTCTCCCACAGACCAGAAACATTCATGTTGGACTGATTGGTAACTCTAAACTGTCTCTAGGTGTGAGTGAGAGAGTGAATGGCTGTTTGACTCATTTGTCTCTATGTGTCCCTGTGATGGACTGGAGACCTGTCCAGGGTGTCCCCCATCTCTCACACAATGACTGCAGGGTATGGGCTTCAGTGACCCCCATAACCCAAAAAGGAAGGTTCAGGTAAAAGGTAATGGTAAATAATTGTATATGAGTCATTGAGACTCAGACTCAATGAGAGTAGCCTGTGCAAATAAAGGTTGAAAGAAATGGATTGATGGATAGTTCTTTTTTAAAAAGATAGTTCAGGTGTTTTTTTTGTTTGGTTGTTTTTTAAGAGTTCAATGAAAAGGTTAAGACAAAATTAATATCTTACTTGTTGCAGACAGAATTATGAACAGATAATCATAATTTTAAGATGGCAGTAATCAGTTTTGTTATTGACCAAGAATTGGACTAGCAGTTAATAAATCTGATGAAATCTGGTGAAAACTGATCAAGAATTTTCCAAACTGAGGTTGTTCAATTGTTCATAACCGTTCCAAAAAAATAAATACAACAAATGTATATTATCCTATTAAATGTGTAATATTAGTCTAAAACTTAAACACTCAACTGTCATTTGAATATTTTACTGAAGTAAACAACTTTAGAAATTGCAGCTTTTGGCTGATCCAGTCAAACCTAGTTTTTTTTAATATATATTTTTTATAGGCATGGTTTGGACCTCTATTAATTCTTCATCATTTGGACAAGTAAGAGGTTTCAAGTTGCATTTGCATTTCAAAGCTGATCAACCTAAAATCATTGTCGAGGCCAAAATAACTCTGGCTATTCTGAGAAATAAAGAGCACCCAGGGTGAAGTTGGCAACATAAAAAAGCCTGGGTGTCTATGAAAGACAACAGGATCTGCTACAAAAAAAAAAGGCCTCCACAACACCCAGCCAAAAGCAGAATATGCTCCAGGGGTAGTCATATATCATTATTCAAGTCTTCTATAAAAAGGAAACTTCACAAGAAAAACCAAAGTGAATTCATCACAAGGTACAAAGTATTCATGAGCTCTGAGCCTTTAGAAAGCCTGGATCAGACTTTGCCCAAAAAACACCTCAAACAGCTGAATCTGTTCTGGAAAATAATTAATTGAACAGATGAAACTAAAACCAACTTCTACCTAAACATCCAAAAATTAAGCACAGACGTGTCTTAGGAGGTTGACGATTCAAATAAAAATATACAATTTGTAAAACACATTAAAGCAGTTGAATAGTGTGAAGGTTTTAAAGGAACGGTGGCACTGCATCCCATATTTGATTGATCATGTAACATCAGATAAAAACAGGTATATTCAACTTTATTCGTTATAATTATTAACAATATATATGTTTTCCTTTTGCCAGTACCTTTCTGGTAAATTCCTTGGAAAAAAACACACACATTTACAAAAGGCATGGCAATGTCTGCCATCACTGAGACATTTGAACAGCAAATGTTCGTAAATTTCGAGATGGGTGTTTATTTTGGACTGGGATCAAACTGGGATTGCAAGTAAACCTCAATGTTTTTGGTGCAAGATATTCAAGTGGGTAGGAGTTCCACTGAGGAGAAGAACAGAGGTGGAGCAGCACAGAATGACTAATCCTGGAGAGTGGACGGAGACAATTTATCCACGGCCAGGTGCAAAGGCAGGGCCAAGGGGTGGCCAATGGTGGCTTGGGCCATTAGTCTTTCTGCCACCACAATCATTTAACAAAAATACTTTCAAGCAATATAAAAACTAAAAAGCCTATTTTCACATATAATATATATATATATATATATATATATATATATATACAGTATATATATACCATATATATATATATTTATCAAATGTAATGTTTAAATTGAGTAAAATAATCCAGACGTTAGCAGAAAATCTTTTTTTAGTGTCTTAAAGCATAAAAACCTCAGATTATTGAGTTATAAAGAAAACTACAAAAAAAATGCTATTACTTAAAGAAAACGAAAATTAAATGTTGTGTGCTGAATGACTGCCGAAGATGCTGAAACTGATATAAAAACAGAAAAAAGCAAAAATGTTAGCTAAAAGTAGCACAATGCTAGCTAAAAAGTAAAAGTATCATATGGCAAAAGTATTGAAATATGAACTGTATATGAAAGATTAGTGTAGCAAAACACTAACTAAAATATAAAAGTAGCAAAATGCAAATTAAAGCATAAAAGCAGCAAAACGTAAAAGAAAAACGTAGCTAAATAGCAAAAACTAACCAAAAATTAGCAAGAAGTATCAAAAAGCTAATTGACAGGCTGCAATGGCTAAACGCTAGGGCTATAAAAATCAAGCTAAAACTGAAAATATTAAATTGCTAGCTACATACAGCAAAAGATTAGCTAAGAACTAAAAGTATCAAAAGGTTAGCTAAAACCTAAAAGTTGCAAGATTTGGGAAAATGCTAAATGTATGGTCAATGTAGCAAAACCCTTGTTAAAAGTAACAAAAGGCTAACTTAAAGTCAAAACAAAAGTCAAAGGTAGCAAAATATTAGAAAAAGTACCAAAACATTACCTAAAAGGTCAAAGGAGGAAAAATGCTCGCTAATAGTAACAAAACATTAGCTTGACAACCAATAATAGCAAAATGCTAGCTAAAAGAAGTTAAATGTGGGTTAAAACCTAGGAGTAGCAAAGTGATAGCTAAAGCTAAATGCAGGTTAAACATAGGAGTAGCTAAATGCTAGCTAAAAGAGGCTAAATGCAGGTTAAACCTAATGCTACGTCCAGACCGAACGCTTTTTGAGTGGCCAAAAAGCGCGAAACGCCTCAAGGTGGACGCACTGGACGCCCTGGTGTTCAGACCGGAACGAGAAGCAGCAGCGGCGGTGGCGGCGGGGTGTGGGAGGAGTTTACAATTCAAAACTTACCCGATATCCCGACTTCCTCACTGACACTCCGCCAGGCAAGGACTGGATGGAAACACACAGCAACAGTGAGTTTCTCCTCCATACTTGAACACGAATTTGCGGGTTGTTTCTGTGTCTCACAAACAATACGTCACACTTGCGCAACATCCGTCCCCTCGTTACCGCATCACATAGCTGTGAACTCTCCCTGATTGGTTGTCAAGACACGTTGAGCGGCAAAAGTTCAGATTGTTCAAGTCGAGCGACGGCGGCTGCCGCGGGCACCGCATGCACGGAAAACGCTCTGGCGCCCCTTTCGCGCCGCTCCAAACGGACGTGACGCGACGCACGACCCCTAGATGCGCGTCCCCCATTGACTTTGCCTGTAAACCGGACGCTCCTGCAGCTCAAAACGCGTTCGGTCTAGACGTACCATAAGAGTAGAAAAATGCTAGCGAAATGAAGTTAAATGCAGGTTAAACCTAGGAGTAGCAAATGCTAGCTTAAAGAAGCTAAATGTGGGTTAACACTAGGAGTAGCAAAGTGATAGCTAAAGCTAAATGCATGTTAAACCTAGGAGTAGCAAAATGCTAGCTAAAAAAGATAAATGTGGTTTAAACCTAGGAGTGGCAAAATGCTAGCTAAAAGAAGCTCAATGTGGGTTAACACTAGAAGTAGCAAAGTGCTAGCTAAAGCTAAATGCATGTTAAACCTAGGAGTAGCAAAATGCTAGCTAAAAAAAGATGAATGTGGGTTAAACCTAGGAGTAGCAAAATGCTAGCTAAAAAAGATAAATGTGGGTTAAACCTAGGAGTGGCAAAATGCTAGCTAAAAGAAGCTCAATGTGGGTTAACACTAGAAGTAGCAAAGTGCTAGCTAAAGCTAAATGCATGTTAAACCTAGGAGTAGCAAAATGCTAGCTAAAAAAAGATGAATGTGGGTTAAACCTAGGAGTAGCAAAATGCTAGCTAAAAGAAGCTAAATGTGGGTTAACCCTGGGAGTAGCAAAGTACTTGCTAAAGCTAAAGGCAGGTTAAACCTAAGAGTAGCAAAATGCTGGCTAAAAGAAGCTAAATGCAGGTTAAACCTAGGAGTAGCAAAATGCTAGCTAAAAGGGGCTAGATGCTGGTTAAACCTAGGAGTAGCAAAATGCTAGCTAAAAGGGGCTAAATGCTGGTTAAACCTAGGAGTAGCAAAATACAGGTAGTCCCCGACTTACGAGCACATCAACATACGAGGTTCCGGACTTAGCCTACGAGCAGATTAACGAACAGTAAAGTTGTACAGAACATACAGAAAATACAGCACTGGTATGTGTTTTTAGATGAAAGTGTGTTAGCTAACTGTTTGTAAACAAAGTTCTGAGCATGTTTATGAACCAGTATGTACGTTTGTGTTGAAAAACGGGTGTTCGTAGTAGCGCTAGCATACATTTTCCGACTTACGACTGAAAATCCGGACTTACGAGCGACACGTGTTTCGGGTTCCAACATACGAGTTTTCGTGTTATGAGCACCTCATAGTAAAGGAACTCGCTCGTAAGTCGGGGACTACCTGTATAGCTAAAATAAGTTAAATGCAGGTTAAATCCAGGAGTAGCAAAATGATAGCTAAAATAAGCTAAATGCAGGTCGTTAATCTAGGAGTAGCAAAATACTAGCTAAAAGAGGCTAAATGCAGGTTAAACCTAGGAGTAGCAAAATGCTAGCTAAAGCTAAATGCAGGTCGTTAAACCTAGGAGTAGTAAATGCTAGCTAAAAGAAGCTAAATGCACGTTCAACTTAGGAGTAGCGAAATGTTAGCTAAACTTAACAAAACGGTAAGTACAGGTAACAAAACAATACTGTAGTTAAAAGAAGTAAAACAAAAGCTAAAAGCCAAAAGATGACAAAAGTAATTCACATATGCAGATTTCAAAGTAAACAATGTTTTGAAGGATTTGAAGTATTCTAACACAAATTTGCTCATAAAAAATTTAATTTTTGAAAAGTCGGCTGTGATACAATATTTATGTCCCAAAGTCTTAATAATCAGAATTCACTCTAAATAAATCTCAGGGCAGACTGTAAGTGTGAGCGGCCAATAAAACTCTGAAGGCAGGGGCGATATGCATTCCTTCAACCTTTCATTTTGAAGCCATGTTATACAGCAGATCATGTTTTAACGTCCCAGCTCAGTGAAATGTTTGCAGCTCTGACTTTCTACCTAATTTCTCTCCATGTTTTTTAATCCGATACAATGAAATTAGGACAGGGCAAACAGGAGATACGTTTTTGACTGTTCAACCAGATCCAGTCTTTTTGCCGAGACTACCGGTAGTTATCCTGCTTTTTGGCTGCAGGCTCTTATTTGCCAAACAGACACAGAGAATTGTTATTGATCTTTTAATCCGACTCTTTTTGCAAAAAAGGCAAACAAGCTCACAGCCCAAAGTGTCAGATTTTCCCTTTAATCTGACATTGGCAGCTTGATTTAATCACAAACTTCCAGAGCGATCTGTGACACCAAAAGGACATTTAAAAACCAAGAAGCCCGACTAAACCAGAAATTATGCACAAAATGAAAGAACTAGAAGTTTTTTATTTTTTTTGCTAATGTCTTCAAAGTTTAAAATAGGAGCCGATTCATTTCTGGCCGTGTTAATTATGAAATACCTGCTCCGGTTTGGATTCGGCTGTGATCTAACGTGGCGTGTTGTGGATGTTGAGCCTCACATCAGCTGACCGGGGCAACACAATCGACCCGAGACCGAATAACGAGAAGGAACAACATGTCCAGGTAGAACAGAATGAGATCCAGCTCAAGAAGAAAAATCTCCATTTCCACACTCCAAGTGAATTTGTTTTACTGCCTCTGGCCTCCCCACATCCCTCACGTCAGCTTTGACACTCCTCTCCCTCTTCTCACCTATAGACGCCTCTCTCACCTGAAATTAAACACAAGACCAGGTGCCACTCCGATACATCCATCTGAACACCCCTCCTCCTCCTCGCCTGACTTTCATCTCTTTCTTCCTCCGTTTTTCTTCTATCTCATTGTTAGCCGAGACAAAAGAGCTGTAAGAGTGACTCCTTCTTCCCAGAATCGAGAAATGCTTGGTTAAAAAAAAAAAAAAGCAGCACTGAATGTTAATGACATCTTTCAGCTTTTATTTTTTCTGCTTTCAGGTGTGCTTTCATTTAGGCTCACTCCGCTCAGTCCCATAATTGCTATCATGTTATTCCTTTTGTGTCGCCCTGGCCACGAGATGCCAAAGTTAATTATTCTCTGGCAGTGCAGGTGCAATTACATGACAATTACACCACAGCTGGTGGCAGGGGTGGGACGCAGATCTTGTCCGTGTGGGCGTGTGTGGAGCTAATAAGATGCTTTTCGTTCTTTTCACTTTTTTTTTGCCTTATTTGGTAAAGGAGAGTGTGAGGGAGGATTGGCAGGAGGGTTTATCTTGTTCCACAGGGTTTTAGAGGCGAGAGGTGGGGAGGAGAGGGGGACACTCGTAGGAGACGTTGCAAAGGTCACACTACTGTCTCGCTAACGATGTTAACGATGTTTTTTTAAGCCGTCCCAAGAGCAGCACACTTCTTAAAGCGGCCTCACTGTTTACACGACCCTGTTTTAAAATGGAAACGTAGCATTTCTGCTGCGTTTTGACCGTTCGTCCACACGACAACAGTGGCAGTTTTTTCTGACGCAAAAAGCTTTTTGAATCCAGGTCTCAGAGTGCAGGCGTATAGAAACTCCCCGCATTGTTTTAAGAGAAACAGCAACTGCACGCTATGGGCGGCAGTAGTCTTTAGGTTTTCTGCGGTTGAGTCGATGAACAGCAACAATGGCGGATAGAAGAGTGCTGTTTGTGCTGCTCACACTTCAACATGTGGCAGCAACCCCGACCTCGTCCTCGGTCCAAACAAACACTGGTGCATTCACCGTTTTAGATGTTACGTTTTCATGCTTAAGATCAAAGTGTCTGCGTTAATGAGCGTGTCTTTGAAATGCGAACCTCACTTATGCCCCATTTGCACTGCTCCTAATCAGCCCCTACTCTGCTCAGCCCAGCTCAGCTCAGCCTGGATTTGCACTTTAGGACCGATTCTGGAGGCGTGTCCAGAATCCTGCTAATGAGAGTTCTGTGATGAGTTAAACTCAAAGCAGTCTGCTCCTCAGATATATACCGGTAATGTTAAAATATTATTTTTATATATGAATATTTCTGTCCAGTGCCCTGAGATGACTTCTGTTGTGGCTTGGAGATACATAAATAAACTGAACTGAATTAAATCTGATGAACCAGATTCTACAAAAACATCTATATTCTCTATACTGTATAGAATTTTAAATATAGACATCCTGATGCATGCTCAACATTTCTTCTTTCATGTGAAACATGAAAGAAGAAATGTTGACTTCACGTTTTAGATGTTTCTACCTGGATTATTGAGCATGCATCAGGATGTCTATATTTTTCTTCATCATTTGATGTGTTTGCACTCACTGCGGTTTTGTTTCTTGTTTACAGATTATTTTTTTCTTGTATACAGATTGTTTTCAGTTTTGGTTTAAAGTTTAGTTTTGATTTAAAGCTTTAATTTAAAGTGTAATTCTTGTATTGTGATTTGTACATCTGTGGGTTTGAATAAAGTTGAACCAAATGCTGTATCTCTTCTTTAAACATGTTTGAGGGAAATATTCCCGATAACAATTTTGTCTTTTTATGATTTTTTCATATGAGTAAACTTTAATTAACAGATTATTTAATAAAGTCAAAGTGAAAACAGGATTTCATGATAAAGCCGGCACCGTTTATTTATTTTTAATCTTCACTGATGAAAAAAACATTTTTTTATACATAAAATGTTTTTAAAATAATGTTTCCACCCTCCGTCTCGGACTCCCGGTTCTCCCGCCTGCCAGGGCTCGGAATCCGGCCTTTGAGAGCAGGCGAGCCCGGGGGTTGGGGCCCTGCCTTGCATGCTTCGCGGTAGAGGCTGACATTTTTTCGGGAATCCCACGGGATTCCTGTGGGATGGGAATCGACTTAACTGTTATTCACGGGATTGGGACGGTACAGGATCGAAAGTTAACGGGAGCAGACGGGAGCGGGAAATATGTCGTGACAAAAAAAAAAACATGGAACGTCGCCATTTTGTAGTTCTCTTTCCACCAGCTTGCACTGTAACGCAAGTTAAAAGAACTACATGTCCCAGAAGGCAACGGTACTTCCGGCCACTGCTTTCGCCGGAATTCAAAGAGTAGCAGCAATGGAGGGAGTAAAGACGAGCGGAGCGGTATCTGAATTGTGAAAGTAATGCCTTTATGCACTTTTGTTTACAAGTTTTGTGCAGTATTTTTGTTGAGAAAATGAAAACATAAAAGTAATGTCACTGTTTTAAGGAAATTTCTCAATAAATGAGTAAAATGCAACATTCTATGTTGGAGTTTATTCAATTAACTGACCTCCAAATGAGCTAAAAACAGAGACTTAGGTGGTCCTCTGCAGGAAAATCTATAGAGATCACAGGCCATGTACTACGTTTTGTGCTCTTTAGTGATTTAAAAAAAAAATTTGTTTACATTAAGGCAAAAAATGCCTCCCTCTACTGCCACAGATGAACTGTTTCTGTTGCTATATCTATTTAAATCAAACTGCAAAACACAAAGTAGCCTAATCTTAAAAACATTGTGGTGAAGAT
>JBBPBX010070142.1:0-18671 GCA_038048925.1 Garcialebias charrua
TAATTAAACATTCTGTCATCCAGCTTGCCGCCGGAGGTGGTGCATTTCTTAGGGCTTGTCAAACGTGTTTTAATGCATGACAGCTTCTAGTACAGCTGGCCCTCCTGGCCCCATCAGTCCCGCACAGAGCTTCCCTTTACGCACATCATTTGCTGCTCACGGCTTGATGCCGATAACCTGTAATGGTGCTTGTCATAATGAAGCCCAGTGGGACGCCATGTTATTCTGTCACCTTGCAGACCCAACTTTTTAAGATTCTAGGCTCTAATAGCATCTCTCATAGCTAATTTTTCACCTCTCTGTCTTTTTGTTTCTTCCACCTGTCACAGAGAACCTGATGCTTATGCACCAAGCCATCCAAACAGCCGCCGGGCTCTTTCAGATCAGCCCGTCAAACACAACGTTCGCAGAGCAACTGCAGCAACTCAGAAACCAGGTTTGTCTAAGAAGCGTGACACTTTCATTTTTAAGGTTTTTAACAGTAAAAAAAAAAAAAAAAAGGTTACCGGTACTCAAAAAAGTCAAAGCAGAGTAGTGCAACTTTAAAAAACGTGCTTGTATACTATAGAATGTGCCTTAATCTTAGCAAATCAATGCAACAGGTTTAATGTTTAATTGTTAATAACTTTATTATTTCTAATTGGTGATATGTGACTTATCCAAACTAATCTCGTGCTGCTGATTATCTAATGCTGCTGTATTCATTCATACCCATCTACTCACTACAGACTCATATTCGGGCTGCTGTTATGCCGTATTGTTTTACATCAATAGTGTTTAGCGTATATCTTAGATCTTTTAGCATATTATGTGGCCGTGGCACAGTGGTAATGGCAGTCGAACCCCGATCAGAAGGTTGGAGGTTCGAATCCCGCGTCCGCCCACCATGTGTCGTTGTGTCCCTGGGCAAGACACTTAACCCTGAGTTGCTCCCGGTAGGTCTGGATGGCGCCTTGCAAGGCAGGCTACCACTACCGGTGTATGAATGTGTGAATGAATGGGTGGATGGCTGGTATTGTAAAGCGCCTTGGGGCTCCTCACAGGGGGCTAGAAAGCGCTATATAAATAAGCTCCATTTACCATTTACCATTTAGTGTATACATCTTAGATCCTTATATACTGTTTCTTTTTATCCTTGGTATTTTTGCTATTTTTGTGTGTAACTGGGATCTTGAGTATACAATTTCATTCCACCCCATGCCCCACATGTGATGCGAATGACATTAAAGATACTTGAACTTGAACTTAATCGTTAAAGGTACAGTATGCAGTTTCTGTAGAACTCCAGCACTTAGAAATATTTTCAACAGGCAAAGCATTCTGATCCCTCCCCCTCAGAGCCATATGTGGCTCTGCCCCCTTGTGGTCTGTTAAATTTCAAATTCAAGCTCTGTTTTTATTGGCTGATTCAAATTCAAGCTCTGTTTTTATTGGCTGGTTACAAACTCTGTTTTTATTGGCTGGAAAATGGTGGGTCACCTTTTCTTTTTAGAAATGCTTATTTACCACCTGGAGAAGCAAGGGGACAATATTTTTTTTTTTTTTTTTCAGAGATTACCTGGCTAACATCAGTCTGTCAGGAGGTAGTGACAGAGTGAAGAAATATGTTCATAAAAAAAGCTACATACTGCAGCTTTAATGATCAAACATGGCCTTATTGTTGCGTTTATATATGATTTGTGTGTTTTAGGTGTGCATAGTGGAGAATATGGACTCTGTGCGTGAGGCGTTGAAAAACGCTTCCATTGTACCTGGGGAGCTCTGTCGCACGTTTGTACCCAGCCTGCAGATCTTGGCTGACAATCTTCAGACAAACGAAAACCTTTTGCCAGAAATCGCCTTGCAGGCTGTCATGGGAGACCCCAGGAGCTACAACATCCAGACAAACTGGTAGTCATATATGCAATCTATTCAAATGAATCAGGAAGTTGTGATCTTTGCAAAGATTGTTCCTTTCACCACTATCTAGCTCTTTGCTTTTTACATTTTCTTGATATAATTTGCTCAGTAGAATTTTTTACTTATAAAATTTGATTTGAAGCTTTTATGCTCATTTTAGATCTTTGATGTGAACTTTTCTTGAATGACAAAAAGTAAAACATTACTGTTTTTTTTAAACTAAGGTTTGATTTTCTGTTTGTAATTTAAGGAGCTCTGTGTTCATGAGCATTGTTGGCTTGGATGTCAGCAATATGACGACTGTGAACATCACTACTTATCCAGGTGAGTCCTTCTGTCTTCATATATTTACAGACGAGGTGTAAAAAAAAAAACTGGACTTGTATTTTTTAATTCAAGATGTTTTGCTTTTTATGCGAGGAGCTTTCAGCTCTTTATGTATTTATTTTTTCACAGGCGTTGTGACATTCGGGGATATGCTGAGGGACAAAGCAGCCTTTTTTCTGGCCGCTCAACAACATCTAGGTATCGATCCAGCTGCTCTCCTCCTCCTGATGAAAACACCTTTCCCGAACAGCAATGCCGAGGTGAGCCGGGATCTATATGCGCTCGTGTTTACACTTTCCACGTGTGACCTTTCTAGTTTGCTAAGAGTCTTGCTACATTGCAACTTTCTTCTACATGTCGGTTTAACAGCACCATTATCAGGAAAGTAACAGAAAAAGTAAATGTTTAATATCTGCTCGTGCACTGCTTTTGCAAAATGTGCAGGAAAAATTAAATTCAGTATGTCAATCTCACTTTTTAGACAAGATTAACCCAACAACTAGGACTTGTGGAAAACGTACATCTAAAGTATTTAGTAAATGTGTAGAAACACATTTTCAGATTTGCCAACTCTTTAAATCCATTTAACCAAGTATTACCAAATACTTAACCCACGGGTGTCCAAAGTGTGGCTGGAGGGCCATTTATTTGTGGCCCTTGGAGTGATTTTGTGCAGTCCACAGCTGCAGTTTAAGAATGGTATCATTTTGTCCAGCAGGCTTAAGAGGTCGATGCAGACTTTCTGCAAATTAGTTTTTTTTTTTAATTTTTATATAATGTTTAGATTTAACAGCAAAACAAATGGAAAACAATCTTCTCAAAATGAACAACGTTAAGCAAAATACTAACTTTGGCTATAATCGTTTTATTTTCACTTCATGTTACAAAGCACTAAAAAACCTTAATGATTCCTACCAGAAAGGTGACTTTTGGAAATGATTCATAAAACTTGTCTAAATATTATTATTATATTAAAAATATTATTATATTCCTTAGATAGAGAACTTTACTAAACAGATGCATGTGAATGTTCTTGTAGTGCCCTGAGACAACTTTGTTGTAATATGGCGCAATATAAATAAACTGAATTGAACTGAAAATTGACAAAATAATCAAGAGGGAAGTTGGACATTTTTAAATTAATATAACGTGGCATCCTCTATGAGTTGATAACTTTTTATTTTTTTTTATTTTTTTAATTAAATGTATTAATTTTACATCAATAAAAACAATGTTTAAACATACAGTACAGTGAGTAATATAAAAGACATAAAATGAAAGGAGGCAGAGAGAAGAAATAATCTTATAGTATCTGCCCCCTTTTTTTTTCAAAAAACAAAAAATACAAAAGCAAACTCAATCCAAACAATTAACTCAAGCAATGTTTTCCAAGTAATTGAATAAAAAACTTCATTTGTTGACTAGAAAATTACTAAAAGAATGGATTTAACTAAAGATTTTCGTATTTTGTTAACAACTTAGATTTGATCATTTTTTTTAAACACGAGCATAGATTTAGCATATTTAACATCGTTTTCCAAATTGTTCCATTAATCAATTCCCTGTATCGAAACAGTCCGGCCCTTCAAACTGGTCCTATACTGAGGTTTTGCAAAAATCTCAGTTCCCTTAAGACTATAACAAGACCTTCTCTTGACAAAAAACATTTGAACGTTTGGAGGCAACTTTATCAAACCTTCTATGAATTTGGTGTAACGACTGACAGCTGGACGATTTTTCAGAACTTCGATCAGCCTTTTGGGCCGTCCATGGTCCAAAAGGCTGATGACCCCATTTCAAAAGGACATGCACTCAAATTACGCTTTTGTTGCAGAGAACAGATTAAAATGAACTTTCCAAACACAAGAAAACAACAAACATAGACCCAATAAATCAAATAGTTTTTTAATAAAAATTCAAGTTTAGTGTTTATGAGGCTTTTAATGTTCTGGATCTACAACAATTTAAAACTCTTTCGCCACCAAAATTAGTGAACTTTTGTCCTTTCTCCAAAATATTGCTCATGTTGAGTTAAATTCACATTTTTGTGGCCCACTAGTCCTTTTATCTGGGTTGTTTTGGCACAGATTTGAAAGCGTTTGGACACCCCTGTCTTAATTATTTCAAGTCTTCACTGATGTCTCATTATCAATAGTTTTAATAATACCACACTTTCCTATAACTTGACAAGATAATTATGATTCCACAGTTGCATGTTGTGTTTACATTTACACCTGTTTGTGTATAACATACCTTCTAACTACTGTCTGCATGTGCTGCATAATGCGTTTTGGAACAGATGCTGACTTGGTTGATAAACCTGCAACACTGCAACGCCACAGAGTCCACAGTCACTCAGGAGTTCCTCTGCTCCTTGTCTACTGAGGACTTGATCAAGTTCTCACTGCTGATGGCTAAACACGTCAACACGGAGAAACTCGTCTACAGAGTAAGACGTCACGGATTGTGTCATTTCTTTTCTTCTTTTAATCTTCCGGAATGCGTGAATCCTGTAATTGTATGCAGCTCTGCAACAGTTCTGAGCTGCCACATGAACAGATTTTGTTTGAGAAAGGTGTGTTAGAAAGAAAGGCCTTTTCACAAGCACATCTTTGTTCAGCAGACAAAGCTCTGTCTGTTTCCTGCTTGAATTGTTTGTTTTGTATCGTTTCGGTTTGATCTGAAAAATACACTCTTGTACATTACAAATAACTCAAAAAGAAGCACAATATATGAATATAGATCTAGATGAGGGGTTTGTTTATTGATGATATTATTCATGTAACAGAAAAAGAATAACAATTTATTGGCTTCTATCATGGCTGGTTTTTCGTTGTTTCTGTATATTTCACCATAAAATGTAATTTCAAGTACAGTGTTGAAATTATTATTTTTTGGTCTACTGTAATCTGCCTCAGCTTACATTCACAAGTGTAAAATACAGTATTCCCTCGTTTATCGCAGGGGATATGTGAAAAACTGCAAAGTAGGAATAAGTAGTAAGTACCGGTAGTAGTTTATTTTAGTATATACAGGTATTCCCCGACTTACGACGGAGTTCCGTTCCTGCGCGGCATCGTAAAGCGAATTTCGACGTAAGTTGGAACGTCGTAAACCTGGATTTTCGACGTAAAACGGAACATTGTCGTGCTGCTAAGGTACAGTGTTCCTCCGCCCCCTGTATTTTTCCACTGTCCTGCTGCTGAGTTACGTAAAGTACAGTACCATAAGTTTATAACGTAACGTAAAACCGCGTAAACCTGCGTAACTCGAAACAATGCTTTTCAATGGGAGAGCGTCGTAACCACGAAACGTCGTAAGTCGAAGTAGCGATGGACTACTGTACATTTACTTTTAATCACCTTCAAGACACATATCAGTTACTCTTGTTGAATATAAAGAAAAGGGATTTGTCACACTGAGGAACTATGAATTACATTTTTCATGTCTTTGTTGCAGACGGTGTTGTCTGATGAAATTCAGGGTCTGGTCGGAGTCTTGGTTCAGGCGGCTGACACAGTAACGGGCATGATGACACAGATTCTCCCCGCTGTCCGTCAACTGCAAAGCTACATGCGCTCCATCCAAGATCTCAACCTGGTGTCCAGCGCAGATGTTTCACGAGTGCGTCTTCTCATTCTATAGGTTTCAGTTCTTGTGTAGTGTTTGTATTCATTGTTTATGATTACTTAACTTACATACAGCCAAGAAACAAACAAATCAAAAGTCAGTTTTTTGTGATTCAAAATAGAAACCTGTGTCCAATGACTCAGATCTTTTTTTTCTTCCCCAGATGGCAAGAGGGATGAAGTCCTCCACCCAACCTACATTTGTGACGCTGTCTCGTGCGATGTGCACTAACGGTATCCTGGCTCTGTTTGGAATCTCAAAGATGCCTGATTTGTCAGAGGACTCACGTTTTAACAAGCAAAAGAAGGAAGAGATGATCGAGAGGTTCAAGATTCCACGAGATTCCTGTAAGCTGAAAGGAGTTTAGGGCTTGAGATTAAATGCTTTTTATAGGAAATTTTATTCTTTAGAGCAATTGTAGTTCATATAACGTTAAATATTTAAAATTTCCTAAAAAGCTGTCACGATTTTACTAGACTTTGATTTTAGTCTCAATTGAAACTTTTTTTATTCTTCCTCTATTACCAAATTGTTCACCTTGGCTGCAACTCAATCAAGTAACATAGTTAAGTATTTTTTAAATACTTTATTTGAACAAAGTTGAAGTTAAAATAATTAGTCCATCTCCATGTTAACATGTCACTTGTATGTTTTCTTCACGGTCAGCAACATTATTTTCCAAAATATACCTCCTCTAAATTTACTCATAGGCATCCTGTTTCTACGTTCTTGTTAAAGACAGCATTAAGAATGTTTAGATGTACGTTTGCAAACTTATAATTAACTAGCTGCAAAATTGCCATTGCACTATCATTAGGGGGTTGAAATGGTGTAGAGACAGGGCAGCTGACTCGGGACCCGAAGGTCCGAGGCTCAATCCCCAGTGCACACCCCGTGGTGTCCCTGAGCAGAACACCTCATCCCCAGTTGCTTCCCAGGTGCCCTCAATAGCTGCCCACTGCTCCACCTGGTGGCGGATGGGTTAAATGCAGAGAGCCAATTTCCCCATTGTATGGGAACATAAAATGGTGACTTATTTCATAAAGTTTTCTTACATTACCATCATTTTCTACAGATTGAGTTTCCACTTTTTCAGTCGGAAAAACATGCACTTGAAATATCACAATACATCCGTGTACCAGATTAAAATTTCGATGTGAAGCTTGTTTTGAATTTTTAGGTCTGAGGATTCAGATATTTTTTTTTTCCCCAAAATATGCTTCACCTTTCCTATAATAATAATAAAATAAAATAAAAATGCTTAAAAACATTTTTGAACCTGGTGAAGATTACCTGGAAGTTAAAACGGTAATCGGGGATAAATATAGAAAAATGTGTTTCATATGTATTTATTTTGGATATTTTTTTCAGTGACGTTTAATGCTTGTAGATGTGATTAAAAAATATCCGATACTATAAGACAGCAACTTTTCTCTGAACAACTTCCCTTCGTGAGTACTTCTAACACGTTTGTATGTGTTTTTGTGCAGCCCCCTTTTGCATGAACATGTACCTGGACATGGTCAACACCACAGGAGGAGCCATCGCCTGGGCCTTCCTCAAACCCATGCTGATGGGACAGATCCTCTTCACACCTGACACGCCCGTCACCAGGGCCATCATGCAGAAGGTTTCAAACTCGCACAACAAAAACAAACACATTATCTCCTCTAGACTACACTCCATGAACATTCCCATTGATCACAGTTATTTAATGATTTAATAATAGACCAAAATAACATTTCTTCTTCTTGTTGCTGCTGCTGACTGACAATAATGTGTTGGTTTGCTGACTGGAGTGGTTAAATTATTTACTTACCTGCCAGCAGTTTGCAACAAAACAGCTGATTTTTACATTTTGTGTAGGCACCCCTACTTTTCATTGCCATTTCAGCTTAAATATCTTAGGGCTCAGTGATTCCCTAGTTCCTACAAACTCTATGTTCCAGTTGTTAAATATCCTTCATTGTCTTTTTTTCCCCACTACTATAAATTTTTTTTAGGTCATATTAACTGTTTTGTCCTTACTTGGCAAGTAGTGAAAAATAACTTCCAAGTTGCATGAGGCGTGCATGTGTTTGTATGCACCACATGTTTCTGGTTCTATTTTGAGCAAGACTGTTTTCAGTTCAGTGCAGTCTGCAAAGACTCAAACCACGATGCACAAAAAAAAAAAAATGAGGGCGTGATTTTTCCTTTTTCTGACACAAAACCATTTTCACACTTTTGCGTCCTTGTCTTGACTTTGCCCAGGCCAACACCACTTTGCAAGAATTTGCAGATCTGAAGAAACATTCTGAGGACTGGATCAAATCTTCAGATTACATAATGAAGTCAGCCGAAATACTCAGCAACACTTTGCCCATGCTGCAGGTATGAAGGCTCTTCTTTATATCTGATTATGCCCCGCTGTCATCTGAAAATCTCAAGATAAACCTCGCAGTGGTTTTCGATGAGATTCGGCAGCTGAATCTTGATGATGCTCATAGTTTTCTCTCCTCTCTTCTCCATCCTTCTGCCAGAACTCTCTCAGCAACTCCTTTGTGAAGAATTTCATTGAGATGCAGACAGACATAAACGTGGACAATATAATGAAGATGTTTAACAGCTTTTGTGAGTACAAATTTGAGACTTACTTTTGTAAGCAGCACATACCGTATTTTTATTTACTCTTTTTGATTCTAAAATGTCTTTAATGTGTGAAAATAAGACAGCTTTTTAGATTTTGATTGCAAAACATGATATTTCTGGGTCTCTTTCCTTTGTAAGAGCAGACTTGATTATTATTTTCTCACACGCAGTTCAGCTTTGGCATACAGATTTTTGAACGTGAAACATTTTTTTAGACCTTACATCCATCCCAGTTAACACATAAAAAAGACAATTAAACACATTTCTATTTAGAATTTAATTCAAAAGAGGCACACTGAGGTCAATAAATGTCTACACTAATTAAACAGTTTTTTTTTTACATTTCTCTGCACATTTTCCAACCCTAGCCAGCATAAACTCAAGTGCCTATTAGACAATCATTTTCAGATGACACATTTTTACATTATGTGGGACGATGTGGTGGCAGTGATTTGTATCTAATATCAGGGTGGACATAATTATACAGCAGTTTCATTATAAATGGTGAAAATGGGGAAAAAATGCGAGAAATTTATTTATTTTGTCCTATGCGGTGTGAATAAACCAACTACTGTACTAAGGTGTGAGCACCCTCGCTTATTATTGAAGCAGATTTTTAAAAAGTTTTCTGGTTAGATTTAAATCAGAGGGACTCTGCTTGGAACACAGAACTGGGCCTAAGCCTGAATCTGTACTGGAAGCAGTGGCCTGCTGTCATTGTTGATGTGATACTTGGATCATTTCAGGGTCAACAAAAATACCCTGCTGAAATTTTTTGTAAGATACAATTTGTTTAATGTGGGAGAAAAAAATCATTGCATTCATAAGTTTATCCTTATATAAAAAGGTTAAGTAAAAGTATAAGCACAATAATTTAAACATTCAGGTTTTACAAAGTTTATTAGAATGTCATTTTGAAGCTTTATTTGTTAGTTTAAAAGTTGAGACTACTGATTTATAAAAAAAAAACTCATGTTTTCCAGTTATTTTTACTATTATTCACTTGAAAAATACTTTCAAATCCTTTGGCACGACTGAGAGTGTCTTCTTCGCACAGCAGTGAGTACGGTAGCTTTTCCCCGCCGTTAGCTCACTTTGTAAACACATTTCATTTCACAGCTAACGTGACACTGATGCTGGAGCAGAACAAGCAGATTCTTGATCAGATCACCGCCCTGTCCACACTGATGATGAAGTTATCCTCTTGTATCAAGTTCGACCGTTACCGTGGCTACAACTCCATCGAGGAGATCGACCGTGCGGCTCAGCAGCTTGCCAAAAACCGCGAACTCTATGCGAGTGAGTAAATACGAGGCAAACTCCATCAATCCCACAGATAATGTCTGGACCAACAGCTGCATGAACTGTGTGTTATCTTTGTAAATTACAGTGGCCACAGATAAACTGTATAAATACTGTGTCAAGAGCAACAGATTTAAAGGGTTATATATATAAAATCTGTATTTATTGTGTGTTCTTAAGGTATCATTTTCAAGCTTTCTGAAGATTCATCAAGGAAGCGTGAGGCCCGGTCCTCTCCATCCTCCTCAGCATCTCTGCCTCCCAAAGTCAGCTACACCATCCGCATGCACATGGACAACGTCATGAGAACGGACAGAGTGCGAACCCCCTACTTCGTGAAGGACACGCACATCTCGGCCAGTCAGACGATGCGCTACAACCGGGGATTCATCTACCTGCAGGAGAACATCGATCGGGCCATCATTGAAACCCAGACCGGGCAGAAAGTCAAAGACGTGGCTGTGCAGATGCAGCCCTTTGCTTATCCGTGCTTTCTGCGAGACGAGTGAGTTTCTCAAATTCAAGGATGCACACGCGCAGTCAAGCCGTGAACGCATGCATGCAAAGAAACATGAAAGGATACGCGTAGTCTCTGAAGGGAAACTGGCATTGATGTGGAATAATGTAGGCGCCTTCATTATTCATTTGCCATTTGGGAATAGCATTAAGTAGTCATTCACAAGAACCTGTCACATTGTAATTAGCTATGCACTATGTGCATGAATTTTCACTTTAATTGCGCATTCATTTTTGAAAACCGTACACAATCTGATTACACACTCAAATATCTCTCAGGCCTTAAAAAACATCAGGGAAGTACATCCCTCTTCTACTTCCTGTCTAACATGAGTTTGACATCAACATTTTCATTGACATGCAACGTTGTTTTAAATAAATCATTCTTGAACTCGATGTTTGTGCTCGCATGCCATCAAGTGCTGATATTTCATATTTGAATCACAAACAGGGCCTTTGTCTCTTGCTGGTCTTTGCTTTATTCCAATTTATTAACAAACAGCACAAATTCTGTCACAATCTTTGCGAAAAATCAACACGCGCATCAAGCGCTGGGTTGCTGGTATCATTTGTAGAAGTACAAAAAAAAACAAATCCACATGGGTTTATTTTTTGTAAATAATACAAGGATTAATTTGTGACAAGGAGTTTGATTGACATCTGGCATTTCTGCGTTCCTCAGGTTCCTGGAGGCCATGTCTTTTGTCTTCCCTCTCATGTTGATGATACCGTGGGTGTTGTTCGTGGCAGATTTTGTGAAAAAACTGGTTCATGAGCGAGAGCTGAGGCTGCATGAGGTAACGTTTTCTCAGCTTGAAAACAAGTGCCATTGCATTTTGACATTTGTATTGTCTTTTTTTTTTGCATTTAGTTTTAAAACATAACTGACTGATGAATATACAGTAAATGGTTTTATATTAAACTCTTGATGATGTGATGCGTAGAATCGTTGACTCTGGATACGTAAAAGCCAAAAATGTTAACTTGTCTCAGTGCTGTACACATTTGCAGACACTTCTGGCTAAATAACTCAAGTGTTGTCTGTTTAATTTGTCCTCTCGTTCCCCCTCTTAGTACATGAAAATGATGGGAGTCAGCCCTCTCAGTCATTTCTTCGCCTGGTTCCTGGAGTGTGCTGCCTATCTGTTAGTGAGCATCTTCATCCTCACAATGGTTCTCAAATACGGAAGCATCCTTCCAAAAAGCGACTGCTTCCTCCTCTTCCTGTTCCTTTGCAACTACGGTCTGAGCATCCTGGCCTTCAGTTACCTGGTCAGCTCCTTCTTTGATAAGACCTACATCGCTGGTTTGAGTGGAAGCCTCCTCTACGTCCTCTTCTTCTTCCCCTTCATCATTGTTATGGCTCTGGAAAGCAATTTAACCTTTTCCCTGAAGAGCCTTCTGGTGAGTGTGCTCTGAGCCTGCTTCACCATTAGTCATGTATATTAAACAAGCATGTGCTCTGCAGAATCAATTAAATACCAAATAATGTAATTTGCACTGGAAAATTGCTCTGAAATGACGCAAAATAAAAAGGCAAGCTTGACACTTATTCTTGTGGCCGACTCATATACGGAACATACTCTCATAGCGTTTGTTGCATTTAGTGTTAAATCTAGTCTAAAATGTTCCTGATTTTTTTTCCTACAGGGTCTGTTTTCACCAACCTGTTTCAGCTACGCCTGCCAGTACGTTGCTCGCTATGAGACTCAGGGAGAAGGTACGAGCATGCGGTCATCAATTTAATTTATTGTGTTAGCGTTTGGGGAAAGGCGTGTAAATCAGTTACAATGCCTATTTTTATTTTACAGAAAAGAGTTGTTAGACTTATAACAAGAAAGCAGTACAATCATCCATCAAATGTATTATTTTGTCAAACGAAACTGTTGAAGTTCTACGATTTAGTCGATTATAATATTTTGTTAGTTATGTATAGAGCACAGAATGATACTCTGCCTTCAAATATTCAGAGGTATTTTGTTAAAAGAACGAGTTGTTACTATTTAAAGGGGAAAGATATATTTGTAAAGCCACAAATTAGAAGAAGTTTGAGGGGAAGATCGGCCGTGGTTCATGGAGTTGGGTTGTGGAACGATTTGGAGGATGATGTTAAAGTGGCTAAATCAATGGCAATATTTAAGAGAATGATTAAGTTTAAATTGTTAAAATCCTATATTTAAATTAGTTTAAGTTAGAAATTGTATGTTGTATTGGAGGTTAACAGCTTTGTTCATTTCTTTTGGAAATTAAAGAAATGTGTTGTATGAATTGTTTGTTAGAAAGATAAGGGGCAGATAAAATAAGAATTTTATTCTTCATCTGCCGCCTTTCATTTTATACTTGTTTTTTTCTTCTTTTATGTGTATATTGTTATGTATTTTATTATTATAAAATGAATGAATGAACTAATCAAAATCAATCAAATCAAATCTGAATACCATGAAGATCTCTCTGCTGCGTAATGTGGCTAAATGAAACGTTTGCCTTTTTTACTTGTTAGGAATTCATTGGGGCAACTCGTACATCTCTCCCATCGCTGGTGACACTGCCTCCTTTGGTTGGCTGTGCTGGCTCACACTCATCGACTCCATCCTGTACTTCATCATTGGGGCTTACATCCGCATGGTTTTCCCAGGTAAATCATCAATTGCCATGTTCATGGAACTAGTCCGCGCTTCTTTTTTCTCGTTGCATTGCTCTTACTGTAAATGTTTAAGATTTTATACGCCTGTCGAAAGGTGGACATTATTATTGTATAATCTCTGTCCGTAAACTTTCTCTTGTTCCCTTCATAACTAAACGAAGTGTCGCATAATCTTTTCATCACCCCAGGTCGAGGTCAAAGGTTATAGAGGTCTTTGCTTGTCTGAGCGATTGCTGCATAATAATTTGTTTATGGGCATATAATGTGCCGTATGTGGTACTCTTGTCAGTTGAAGGCATACGCCTTGTTCAGGTTTGCTTTGTCATGACCAAATAGGATTTTTGCATAATGTTAATGTGAACTTTTATAACTTTTTTAAACCCATCAGGAAAATATGGCATCCCTGCACCGTGGTATTTCCCCTTCAAGCTCTCCTTCTGGACCGACCTCTGCAGTAGCAGTGGCTCAGAGCAAAATGGAGGCAAAGGACTCTTCTTTTCCAACATCATGCAGAACAACCAGCCTGTCTTCTCTGAAGGCAAAGGAAAAGGTACACAATACAAGTAGAAGTGGTTTGTAGTTTTCTGTCCTGTGGCATCTCTGGGTTTATGTTTTGTGTTTTTTATTTATTTATTTTTGGATTAGTTAGTTAGATTTATAATTTTCCCCCATCTCGTTGTTTTTATCAGACAAGGGCACACTGTCCTACCAGGGTGAAGATTTTTCAAGACTTCCTGTGGGTGTTGCACTCCATGGTCTCACTAAGATGTACGATGAAAAAGCAGCCATTCAAAACCTAAATATGGCCTTCTACGAAGGCCATGTCACCTCACTGCTTGGCCACAACGGAGCCGGCAAGACCACCACCATGTACGTTCTGCAACAATTTCTTCTTTTTTTTTTTTATCGTTTAAGAAACATTAGCAAGTCTCAATACACACACACCACAACCCTTGAATACTGTATGCAAGCTTTTTAAAGATGAGATTTGTGCATCCCTTTAATCATTTCAGTGGTCTGGTGCTGACAGGGAGATTGTTTTGTTCAAATCTGGCACAGAAAATGCACCGTGGAGGAGATTAGACTGATGGGTCTTCATCAACAGGAGCACTTACATTTACATTTTAAATGTGACTCGTTTTGCTGACGCTCTTAACCGGGGGAACATGTAATGAGAGCAGCAGCAACAAAATACTAAAAAGAAAAAATATATATATATTTTTTTTACAAAATTAAATTACTGGGTTGGAATGAGTGATCATTTAAGAAAAGTAGAAGAAAGAAGAAGTCAATGAAAATGCCTTTTTCTGCCATCTTGACTTTATCTTTGATTAAACGTCTGCAGGTCTCTCCTGACTGGTCTTTATGCCCCATCATCCGGCTCCATAGAGGTGTATGGCAAAGATATGCAGGCAAACCCTGACAAAGTACGCAAAGAGCTGGGGGTCTGCATGCAATACGACGTCCTCTTCGACCACATGACCACCGAGGAGCACCTGCTGCTGTACGGCCAAATCAAAGCCCCGCTCTGGTCTCGCGGAGAGCTGCACGAGCAAGTCCGCATGTGAGTAACGAATCAACCCGAGCAGGGAGAGTGATGGGTTTAATCAAAGAAAATGTCTTCACGATTATGCCAGAGCTTATGCATGACATACTGGCAACACTTCAGTTGTCATAAAAGATGATTGCACAATCTGCTCTTTTCAGAGATTTTGTTCAACTGATTAGCTTCCGTCATGGTCTGTGAATAAAACGAGCGGCTTTAGTTACAGGTGTCAGCGCTCAACAAAAAAAAAACAAGTGTTTGAGGAAAAATGTGAAAGTATCGTATCAATATTTCAGAGGTCTTAGTCAACCATATTTCATCTCTATAACCATGGTGATTTGTCAGAATGTCAAACAAAATGTTATTCCTCTCACTTCAGTGTTTTATGAGCTACAAAATACATCCTTTACTTTCACCGACATGATCGCATGATGATTTTTCTTGTGTGTTTTCACATTTTTCATAGAAAATTATGTTATAATTGTTTTAGGCCCTTTGCAGCTGCTTGTATATGTTTAAAAGGAAAATCAGTTTTTTGTTCCGTTGCATCTTAAGCTGCATTGCATCATGAGACTCTGCCTGGAGGGTTTCCACTCTACAGGAGGAGCAGTAATAAGCCTGAACCTGAAGGCGGGAAGTTGTTCCTCTCTTGTGGCGTTCAAAAACCCTCGCTGGGCAACTTAATGGAACTGATCGAAGTACAGCTCAGTGGCGCGGTTGTAATGCAGAGGAACAATTTGTTCACACCAGCTCCACGCTAAATGCTTTTCTTTGACTCCCCTGCCAGGATCCTAGAGGAGACGGGCATGTACGCTCACAGACACAAGCGGGTCGGCACCTTGTCGGGGGGCATGAGGCGAAAACTGTCAGTCTCCATCGCCTTCATAGGAGGCTCACGCTTGGTGGTTTTGGATGAACCCACCACAGGGGTGGATCCCTGCTCCAGGCGCAGCATCTGGGACATCGTTCTCCAGCATAAGAAAAGTAAGAATTTAAAAAGTGTTTACACTCACTGGATTTTATGAACCATTTAGCAAAGCTTGTATTTCAATTAAACACTACTGATGACTTAGGAGTAAAATAACACAAAACTCAGGATAACATTTCACTAAAAAATAAAACGTTGATACATTTTCTTCTTTTCAACTGATTTCTTGAAGGAGTTAGAGTCCAATTTTCCTTTAGTATAAACTTTCAGATATATCTGATCCTATGATTATTAAATTAATTTAAAAAAAAATCTGTACGCCACTTTTATGACTGTCGCTGTTGTCCATTGTTGTCATCAGTCTTTGTTGAAATCAGGTCTCTTTTGTAAATGAGTCGTCGAGGCTCAATGGGTTTAACCTGCCTAAATAAAGGTTGAATGAATTTGATACAGTATAGAGTAAATTAGAAACCTGCTCAGCCAATCATTCCCAAATCACTGTTTCCTCACCACTATAGTTTGCAGTTGGTCCAGCTGCTAAAATATGTTTGCAACCATTCATACAATCATATCATACAACTCATTCGCTGTAAAAAGAACTAACAAAACTTTTATTTGTTTAGCCAAAACACATTTGCATTTTCTTCTGAATGATGACAAATAAAAATGTTCTTTCCTCACTCATTTCCTCATTCCATGCTGCTCAAATCTCTGTAATTTCATTTCCTCATTCCATGCTGCTCAAATCTCTGTAACTGCTTTCCAATCTAAGCACGTTCATATTAACAACTGTAATCAAATTCAGACACTAAATTTAATTATATGGCTTTAATTATGTGAAAAATCACCAGTTTTATTTAGACTATATCATTAGTGTATAGCTGTATATATAAGTGGACCAGATTAACTTATTTTATTCATTCGCTGGCATTTTCGGTACATTTTAAGTCTTTTAATTGGTTTTTATAGTTGCTCATCTGCAACCTTATTTCCTGTTTCTTGAAATCTGACAAAAATACAATTCAGAAAAGAGAATCTGTCATTGCTGACTTGCTTTGGCTACATATTTGTTTTGCTGTCCAGTTTAATCATGAACCAATTGCTTTTAAAGCCCTGTAATTACCTAACTTTATAGTCTGCCATCTGTTATCACAGTGTTTTATGTTGTTATGGAATTGGATTTGACTCATTCATCTTTGACTCTCATTTCATGTTTTATGGATTTATATTTTATGTTTATGTTTTGAAGCCTTGTGTAGTGGTTGTTAGAAGTCAGATAATTTAAGCTAATATAAGTGTACCATCATAATTCAGAGTAACTCTGATAAACACAAAGGTCTAAAACCACTGCAACATAGAACATTGTCATTAAAAGCATGTCCGATTAGTAACACCACATTCCAAATTGTTACTTTATTTCAGAGATCCCCAATCCTGGTCCTTGTAGTCCACTGTCCTGCATGTTTTAGCTGTTTTCCTGCGTCGCCACACCTGATAAAAAAAAAATAAAAATAAAAAATTAATTACTGTATTTTCTGGCATATAAGTCACTCCGGAGCATAAGTCGCATCAGTCAATAAAAGCATAATGAAGAGGGGAAAAAAACCCACATAAGTCGATTGGCATATACCGTATTTTCCGGACTATAGATCGCGGCTTTTTATCATTTTTTCATGGCCTGCGACCTATAGTCAGGTGCGACCTATATATGGCTTTTTATAAAATAAGCTGATTTGTAATCATTTATTAACAAAAATTAAACTGAGACACACTCTTACAACAATGTCAGCTAACAAATATGTTTTTTAGGTGTTTATCCTGCTAAAATTATTCATTTATTAAAGAAAAGTTCAGCTCAGACACATATTTGCTATAATTTTTATCAAACAATTAATTGTTTTTAAGTGTTAATCTTCTTAAAAGCCTTGCTGTGCGCTCCTGTGGAAGAGACATTTGCAGCAGAGCTAAACACGGTCCACATTTTGACGTAGGTGCGACCTATATTCAGGTGCGACCTACTGTATATATGGATTTTTCCAATTCTTAGGCAATAATTGGACAATGCAACCTATACTCGGGTGCGACCTATATATGGATTTTTCCAATTCTTTGGCAATAATTGGACAATGCGACCTATACTCGGGTGCGACATATAGTTCGAAAAATATGGTAAGTCGCATTTATTATGCATTTATTTAATGGTCAAAACAGTTTCAGAGCTAGCTCTCCAGCATTCCTTCGCCTGCACCAGCTGAGTGAAACGAGTGCACACGGGAGGACTCGCTGTTGCAGTTCTTTGAAATTTAAAGCATTGGTCAAAAATTGTGTTATGACTATGTAAAAAAAAAAGTATATAGGATGCTTCAGCATATAAGTCGCAGGACAGACAAATCTATGCAAAAAAAAAAACCTGCCACTTATACACCGGAAAATACGGTACCTTCTCAGAATGCCATCAAGTTTAGCAGAAGCTTGCCAATGACTCATTTATTTCAGTCAGGTGTCTTGAAGCAGGGAAACATATGAAGCATGCAGGCCAGTGGGTCACAGGGATCGGGGTTGTGAACCTGCTTTTGTTTGACACAAAATTTTACACAAATAATCCTTTATTTATTTTCTCATGTAAGATATATTTTTACAAGAAGGAGCAGTAATTTGGAGCAGACTGATGGGATTTATTTCTGCTCACTGCTTTAATCACTAAAATTACTATGCAATTACAATATTCTGGAGAAAAAAAGTGCCATCTTCCCTTCATACTATTGCCACCACACAGGCGTTATGCACTGACCTTGTCACATCAAATTAATATCCTGGAATAACAATCAATAAATAACTTTCAAGCACCATATTAACATTCTGCTGAAGAAGCTCAATTTAAAACGAGGGTTCTTTTCATCTCATTTGTGCCTGAGAACAGCAGGTTTCTGCCACCAGCTTGACTCTCATAGACTATGGAGATATTGTGTAAATGAATGCCTCTGCCTGCTCTTTACGCCTACTGGACGCTGTCTCCCACAGAGCTTTGAGATTCACCACAGGCAGTAAAACTCTCCCACATCACTGTACTTCATACACTCTGGTTAAATGAGCAGCATTACACATCCACAAACTTTTACAATGTGTACACATTTATTTACAAATCTGTTTGTCTGGTTTCATCATATTCCATCATATTAGTCATATTTATCACCGGGGCAATTTTGGCTTCTTTTGGGGTGTGCTGAAGCACCCCTACATTTTAACTT
>JBBPBX010070143.1:0-18671 GCA_038048925.1 Garcialebias charrua
ATGTTGCTCTCCAAAACCTGTATGTACCTTTCAGCATTAATGGTGCCTTCACAGATGTGTAAGTTACCCATGCCTTGGGCACTAATGCACCCCCATACCATCACAGATGCTGGCTTTTGAACTTTGCGCCTATAACAGTCCTGATGGTTCTTTTCCTCTTTGGTCCGTAAGACACGACGTCCACAGTTTCCAAAGACAATTTGAAATGTGGACTCATCAGACCACAGAACACTTTTCCACTTTGCATCAGTCCATCTCAGATGAGCTCGGGCCCAGCAAAGCCGGCGGCGTTTCTGGATCTTGTTGATGAATGGCTTTTGCTTTGCATAGTAGAGCTTTAACTTGCACTTACAGATGTAGCGACGAACTGTAGTTACTGACAGTGGTTTTCTGAAGTATTCCTGAGCCCATGTGGTGATATCTTTTACACACTGATGTCGGTTTTTGATGCAGTACCGCCTGAGGGATCGAAGGTCACGGGCATTCAATGTTGGTTTACTTGCACTTACAGATGTAGCGACGAACTGTAGTTACTGACAGTGGTTTTCTGAAGTATTCCTGAGCCCATGTGGTGATATCTTTTACACACTGATGTCGGTTTTTGATGCAGTACCGCCTGAGGGATCGAAGGTCACGGGCATTCAATGTTGGTTTTCGGCCTTGCCCCTTACGTGTAGTGATTTCTCCAGATTCTCTGAACCTTTTGATGATATTACGGACCGTAGATGGTGAAATTCCTAAATTCCTTGCAATAGCTCGTTGAGAAAAGTTGTTCTTGAACTGTTCGACAATTTGCCCACGCATTTGTTCACAGAGTGGTGACCCTCGCCCCATCCTTCTATGTGGATGACTGAGCATGTCAAGGAAGCTGCTTTTATACCCAATCATGGCACCCACCTGTTCCCAATTTGCATGTTCACCTGTGGGATATTCCAAATAAGTGTTTGATGAGCATTCCTCAAATTTCTCTGTCTTCTTTGTCACTTGTGCCAGCTTTTTTGAAACATGTTGCAGGCATCAAATTCCAAATGAGCTAATAATTGCAAAAAATAACAAAGTTTACCAGTTCGAACGTTAAGTATGTGGTCTTTGCAGTGTGTTCAATTGAATATAGGTTGAAAAAGATTTGCAAGTCATTGTATTCTGTTTTTATTTGCGATTTCCACAACGTGCCAACTTTTCTGGTTTTGGGCTTGTATATATATATATATATATATATATATATATATATATATACAGGTAGTCCCAGACTTACGAGCGAGTTCCGTTCCTACAACTGTCTCGTAACACGAAATCTCGTACGTCGGAACCCGAAACACGTGTTGCTCGTAAGTCCGGATTTTCTGTCATAAGTCGTAAAATTTATGCTAGCGCTACTACGAACACTCGTTTTTCAACACAAACGTACATACTAGTTCATAAACTGTTTACATATATTACTACTGTTTACATTTATTACTACTGTTTACATTTACACTACTTTTATATCTACACCACTGCTGATACATATACAGTATTCTCTGACCAGCCTTATTTAAGGATGCCCAATGTGCCTTACTGCATATGCCACTTTTGCCTCTATACCAACATCAACTACTACCTCATACATATACTGTGTACATTAACTCATATGCTGCTTTGCCACTTTGCAAATGTCAATGCTAGAACCTTTAGTTTATTTTATAGTTATACTTTTTATACTTTTTTATACTAGTATGCAAAAACTCAGGACAGTATTATGTTCATTAAATGTTTAGTGTTCTACCCTGATGCATGCTCAATAATCCAGGTAGAAAAATCTAAAAAAGCTAAGTCTGGTCCTCTGGACATTCAAAAAACAAAAAAACAAAACAAAGCAAAAAATTGTAGAAACGTTTCGTCTTTCGTCCGAAAGACTTCCTCAGTCTGAGGTGCTGGGTTCAGCTCAGTCTTATAAATAGCACCCTCTCACAGTGTTACACAACCAGTTGGCTGATGACAGCCTGAAACCAGCTGCTCACATGATCAAGGAGGACCATCAGCCTAACAATGGATCGTTAGCACCCTGATGGTTGTTTGCTATCATCAGCCAACTGGTTGTGTAACACTGTGAGAGGGTGCTATTTATAAGACTGAGCTGAACCCAGCACCTCAGACTGAGGAAGTCTTTCGGACGAAAGACGAAACGTTTCTACAATTTTTTGCTTTGTTTTGTTTTTTTTGTTTTTTGAATGTCCAGAGGACCAGACTTAGCTTTTTTAGATTTTTCTACCTGGATTATTGAGCATGCATCAGGGTATTTTGAACCACTTTGGCCAGGATTGCCTCAAACTTGTTAGAGAGTTTGAGAAAACAGCTAGGAAGAGGGCGGACTACAGGAACCACTTGCGATTCAACCTTAGATGCAGACAAAGTGGCATTATTCCTAAGAGCCTGGAACTGAATTCATCGGTCAGCGGGCACCGGGCAAGCAACATCCTTCAGAAGGCACAGACGCAGCTGCTGAATGAACGGGTAAGACAGACCAATTTTACCATTGAGGCCTTGAAGGCCAAAGAAGAGCAAATTTATCAAAAACTAACAACGTGCCTAGATCAGACCACACTTCAGCAAGTGATGGACTGTACAGATCGGGCACGCTTAGCACAGCATGTCAAGTCCAAGACTCGACAACAAAACAAATTTAACTCACTGATAACTCGTCAACACCATAACAATTCCAACAACAACACATTCAGTGTAAGACAACACTCCGATACACATGCCGGGGAGACAGAAAAGTGGGTGAAGAATTTATCTGACAGACAGCTCACCCAGCCGGAGACAGAGATTCTTGCCAGGGGGCTAAACTTTGCAGTGGCACCAAGTAGAATTCCACTGGTGGAGATGATCACAGCCACTGAGTCAGCCATCCGTAACAACAAAATTAAAGACTTTGAAGCAGAACAACTCAGAGTCAAAGTTTCAGCCTGTCTCAGTAATGCTAAACCACCACCTTCCAACATCAGTAGAGAAGAGAGGGATGCACTCACCACGCTTAGCAAGGACAAAAACATCATAATTCTCCCAGCAGACAAAGGAAGGTGCACAGTGATTTTGAACCAGAAAGACTATCATGAGAAAGTTATGTCACTCCTTAGTGACTTAACCACTTATGAACCGCTGAAAAGAGATCCAGGAAGTGGTTACAAGAAGAAGTTGATAGATTGCCTGAAAATTTTGAAGCAGGACAAGGCTATTGACAATATTCTGTACCACAGACTGTACCCAGGGGAGGCCACGCCAAGTCTGTATGGTTTACCCAAAATCCACAAACAAGGTGTACCTTTAAGACCAATTGTTAGCATGATTAACTCTGTCACTTACAATGTTTCCAAATATCTGGCATCTGTACTCATCCCTTTAGTTGGCAGCTCAGAACACCACATACAGAACACCATGGACTTTGTGGATAAGGTGAGGGATGTCATCATGGAGACTGATGAAACAATGGTCTCTTTTGATGTTACATCACTCTTTACGTGCATTCCTGTTGATGAAGCAGTAGAGGTGGTCTGTTTAAGGTTAAAATCAGACACCACTCTGAACAGCAGAACCACGCTTTCCACAGAGCAACTGTGTCAACTCTTGAAACTGTGCCTGCAGTCAACCTACTTCACATATGGGGAGCAATATTATAGGCAGAAACATGGATGTGCTATGGGGTCTCCAGTTTCTCCTATTGTTGCCAACCTGTACATGGAGGAGGTAGAAAAGAGAGCCTTGACATCCTTTACGGGGAGACCACCAAGTCATTGGTTCAGGTATGTTGATGACACCTGGGTTAAAATTAAATCTCAGGAAGTCCAACATTTCACTGATCACATCAACTCTGTGGATAAATATATCAAGTTCACACGAGAAGATGTAAGAAATGGCAGGTTGGCTTTCTTGGACTGTGAGGTCTCAGTTTCTGATAGAGGAAATTTGCAAACTGAGGTGTACCGCAAACCCACCCACACAGACCAGTATTTACAGTTTGACTCCCATCACCCTCTGGAGCACAAGTTAGGAGTCATCAGGACTCTGTACCACAGAGCAGACAGCGTCCCCACTAACGCAGGAGCCAGACAGAAGGAGAAATCACACACAAAACAGGCTCTAGAGAAATGTGGATATCCTAACTGGGCCTTCCTGAAAGCAGAGAAGAAACCCAAAATGGACTCCAGCCAGCCATCAGGTGAAAAGAAGGAACCCAGACCCAGACCAGTGGCCATTCCATATGTTGCAGGGGTTTCAGAGACATTGAGACGTTTATTTTCTAAACACAACGTCCCAGTGGCTTTTAAACCTCAAAATACATTACGGCAAAAACTGGTTCATCCCAAAGATCCAGTCCCCCGGCAAAAACAGAGTAACATTGTGTATGCTGTTCAGTGTCAGGAGGGCTGTGATCAGTCTTATATTGGGGAAACTAAACAGCCACTGGCCAAAAGGATGGCCCAGCACAGAAGATCAACATCATCAGGTCAGGACTCTGCAGTCTACACTCATCTCCAGGCCAGCGGTCACTCTTTCAGGGATGAAGATGTTCACATCCTTGATAGAGAGGAACGATGGTTTGAGAGAGGAGTAAAGGAGGCCATCTTTGTGAAAAGAAACCGCCCATCATTAAACAGGGGTGGAGGCCTCCGAGTTCAACTGTCCCCCTCCTACAATGCTGTGATTGCTGGTATCACTCAGCCCTCTGTGAATAGCAAACAACCATCAGGGTGCTAACGATCCATTGTTAGGCTGATGGTCCTCCTTGATCATGTGAGCAGCTGGTTTCAGGCTGTCATCAGCCAACTGGTTGTGTAACACTGTGAGAGGGTGCTATTTATAAGACTGAGCTGAACCCAGCACCTCAGACTGAGGAAGTCTTTCGGACGAAAGACGAAACGTTTCTACAATTTTTTGCTTTGTTTTGTTTTTTTGTTTGTTTTTTGAATGTCCAGAGGACCAGACTTAGCTTTTTTAGGTTTAGTGTTCTAGTTTTAGTTTTAGTTTTAGTGTTGGTGTAAATTTTCATACTTTATACCCCTATGCAAAAACTCAGGACAGTGTTACACTTTTACTATTTTATGCTTATGTTTATTATATGTTTCAGTGTTTTAGTGTTTAAATGGTTACTGTTGCACCGAGGGACTGAGAGAAACGCAATTTCAATCCTGTGTATGTCCTGTACATATTGCAGTTCTGACAATAAAGTTGACTTTGACTTTGATAAACATGCTCAGAAACTTGTTTACAAACTGTTAGCTAACACAATTTCATCTAAAAGCACATAAAAGTGCTGTATTTTTTGTATGTACTTTACAAATTTACTGCTCGTTCGCCAGCTCGTAAGTCTGGAACCTCATAAGTAAGAGCGCTCGTAAGTCAGGGACTACCTGTATATGGGCAAGACACTTAACCTGGCAGATGTAGTAATCAGTATTCAGTAATCAGGTAGCTGATGAGACAGGTGTGAATGATTAAGACTGAAGACAAGAGAAGCAGACTGAGGAGTGAGTAGGAAGTGACAGAATACAGAATGATACATATGAAGAGAAATCACACAGAGAGCAGAATAACAAAAGTATAAAGAGCAGAATGAAATGAACACAATAAAGAAGAAAAGGGGAAAACTGAACGTTATGCACCATAACTCATGTTCCCTGAAGGAAGGGAACGAGGTGCAACATACTTGCTATGGGAATTGCGCCCCCGCGCGATTACCTGAAGGAATATACTCACGCCTTTACGGCTAGGGCGTCACCGCCGCGCCAGAGGCCCCGCCCTCTGGGTACTTAAGCGGCTGACGCCCATCCATCTTTCTCCAAAATTGCACTTCACCGAGCTTTCAGCATTGAAAAGGGCCAGATATGTTGCACCTCGTTCCCTTTCTTCAGGAAACATGAGTTATGGTGCTTAACTTTCAGTTCCCTTTCAGTCTGGTCTCGGTGCAACATACTTGCTATGGGAACATAATCCATTCACGCCCTTGAAATGCTCAGTAAAATGCATGCTAGAGTGAATGTCTGCCCTTGACCAGCAGGTATCTCAAGGCTACTTTCTACTGTGTGTTAGAAAGGACAGCCTGAGTGACGTCACATGCAGTAACATCCAAACTGTAATTATCAGGTTTGGTTTTAACGTCGACCCCAAATAGCAGACCAAGGAAGTAAGGACACGAAGCAGGGCAAAAGTTAAGTGAAGTTTATTTATAGTGCAGATAAAGTACTTGAGCAGCTGTAAAGGAAAGGGAGAGAGTTGGTGAGTTTATATCCGTGGGTAATATGATGGTTTTGAATCTTGAGTTGAAGAATTGAAATTCTTACTTTGTTTTGCAGGAGGTGTTCTGGAGGAGAGTTGAAGGTGGGATTCCTGGGGTTGCAGCAGGTGGAGTGAGAGGATCCAGTTGGAGAGAGGAGCAGGTTGAGACCAGACGGTGCAGATGAGGACATCTAATAATCCACAGAGGTTGAGACCCGTGGATGAAGAAGGTCTTGGAGAAGACCAGAGTCAGGCCGTGGAAGGTCCGAATGGAAGAAGATGTCCCAGCGCTGAAGAGGTGTCTGGCAGCTGCTTAAATAGGTGAGTCAGCAGTCCTCCTCAGAATGGCAGCAGGTATGGCGAGTTGAGTGATTGGCTGTGGAATGAAGAGGGACAAACAGACAGAAAAACCAAGAATCCCACAGTGCCCCCCTCAAGGATCGTCTCACGGCGATCTAAGCCGCTTGTCAGGGCGAGCCCTGAAGAAAGAGGTGATGAGACCCGGGTCCAGAAAGCGGGACCTAGGGACCCAGGAGCGTTCCTCAGGACCGTAGCCCTCCCAATCCACCAGATACTGAACGCCTCGGCCCCGGCGTCTCACGTCCAGGAGACGGCTGACGGTGAAAGCAGGAGCGCCGTCAATCAATCGGGGGAAGGAGGAAGACCAGCCTCGGGCTAGAGAGGGCTGGTGGCAACAGGCTTGACGGGGGAAACGTGGAAGGTCGGGTGTATCCTCATTGACGGTGGGAGTTGGAGTCTCACCGCCAACCTGTTGATCACCTTCACCACAAGGAAAGGACCTATGAACCTAGGCGAGAGCTTCCGAGGAGTGTCCTTCAAAGTGATGTCCTTCGTTGAGAGCCAAACCTTCTGGCCTATCCTGTAGTTGGGAGCCCTGGAGCGGTGTCTGTTAGCAAAACGTTCATTCTGCACAGAAGTCCTTGCCAGAGCCGCCGTCATCTGGCGCCAAACCCGCCGATAGCGTCTGATGTGGAGGTGGATCGAGGGAATGCCCACATCAGCCTCCTGCGAGAGAAAAAGAGGAGGAGAGAAACTCAAGGCCACATCGAAAAGAGACCGTCCATTGGCCGCCGAGGTCTGGGAATTGTGGGCGTATTCGATCCACAGAAGATGCTGGCTCCAGGAAGATGGGTTGGAATCGATCACACACCGCAGGATGGCCTCCAGATCCTGATTGCATCTATCTGTCTGTCCGTTGGATTGTGGGTGGTAACCCGAGGAGATACTGACGTGTGCCCCAAGCGTTACACAGAACCCGCTCCAGACCTGGGAGATGAATTTTGGGCCACGATCAGACACAATGTCCTAGGGTATGCCATGGAGGCGGAAAACGTGTTCCGTGACGACCTAGGCAGTCTCAAGAGCAGACGGAAGTTTAGGAAGCGGTATGAAATGTGTAGACTTGGAAAAACAATCAACAATGGTGCAAATGACAGTGTTACCATTGGAGACCGGGAGACCGGTGATGAAATCCAAGGCGATGTGGGACCAAGGACGGTTGGGGATCGAGAGAGGCAGGAGGAGATCAGCGGGTAGCTGGTTGTTGTGTTTGTTCCAGACGTAGATAGGGTAGGCCGAGACAAACTCCTTAACGTCCTTCTGAAGAGTTGGCCACCAGAAGGACGCATTGGTCAAGTGGAGCATGCGCCGGATGCCGGGGTGACAGGAGAACTGGGCAGTGTGGAGCCAGACCAGAATTTTGCTCACCATGGAAGCGGGAAATAACAACCTCCCAGAAGGACCCGAACCAGGGTCAGGTTCGGTTCTTTGGGCCTCCAAGATGTCTTTCTCTATTGGCCAAGTCATAGCATCCACCGTGCAACAAGACGGGAGGATGTCGTCCAGAGTCTCGGGAGCCTCGACCGAGGAAAACTGTCGAGAAAGGGTGTCTGGCTTAACATTACGAGATCCTGGAATATAGGAAATCGAGAAATTAAATCGAGCAAAAAACAAAGACCACCTGGCCTGTCGGGCGTTGAGCCTCTTCGCTCCCTGAAGATAGGCCAGGTTCTTGTGGTCTGTCCAGACAATGAAGGGAAGCTCCAAACCCTCCAGCCAGTGTCTCCAATCCTCCAAGGCTAGCTTACTGGCCAATAGTTCATGGTCACCCACTTCGTAGTTGGCCTCAGCAGAAGACAGGTGACGGGAGAAGAAGGCACAAGGGTGGAGTTTCCCATCATTGGATGACCTTTGCGAAAGGACCGCTCCGACTCCGGCGTCAGAGGTATCGACCTCAACGATGAACTGTTTCGAAACATCCGGATTAGATAAGATAGGAGCTGTGGAGAAAAGATGTTTTAGGGTAGAAAAAGCAGTTTCAGCTTCAGCAGTCCAGGCAAACTGTACACGGGTAGAGGTGAGCCGTTTGAGAGGGATGGCCACCTTGCTGTAGTTCTTAATAAAGCGCCTGTAAAAGTTGGCAAACCCTAGGAATCGCTGTAGCTGCTTCCTATTGGAGGGCACAGGCCAATTCACCATAGCTGTAGTCTTGTCCGGGTCAGATCTCACCTGTCCTCTCTCGAAGATAAATCCCAAGAAGGTGACAGAAGATTTGTGAAACTCACACTTCTCGGCTTTAACGAACAGCTGATTTTCCAATAATCGTTGAAGGACCGCTTTGACGTGTTTAGTGTGTTACGTCTCATCTTTGGAGTAGATCAAGATGTCATCTAGGTATACAAAAACAAAGACCTGAAGGAAATCACGTAGGACGTCGTTAACAAGAGCTTGGAAAACTGCCGGGGCGTTGGTCAACCCAAAGGGCATGACCAGGTATTCAAAATGTCCAAGAGGTGTTTTAAAAGCAGTTTTCCATTCGTCCCCCTTGCGAATACGGACCAGATGATAAGCGTTGCGAAGGTCAAGCTTTGTGAAGACAGTTGCACCTTGTAGCTGTTCATAAACAGATTCGATAAGAGGAAGTGGATATTTGTTTTTGATAGTGATCTGATTCAGACCCCGATAGTCGATACACGGACGGAGGGTTTTGTCTTTCTTTGAGACGAAGAAAAAACCTGCCCCAAGTGGAGATGTAGATGGACGGATAATACCAGATTTAAGAGACTCTTCAATATACTCTGACATGGTTGCCTTCTCAGGTCCTGAGATGTTATACAACCTACTAGCAGGTAATGGAGCACCAGCAAGTAAATCAATTGCGCAGTCGCAGAGTCTGTGATGAGGTAAGAATAATGCTTGTTGTTTGCTAAAAACCGGTGCCAGAGAGTGGTAAGTGGTAGGCACGTTGGTTAGGTCGATCTTTTCTTTTACCAATGAGGAGGTGAACTGGGAGAGACTGCAGAATGGAGACATTTTAAAGAACTCTCCTCTCCCCATCTTTCAATTCTGTTCTCTGTCCAGTTAATACATGGATTGTGAGTCTTTAATCAAGGGTATCTTAGTACGAGTTGAGATGTGGACGAGTCAAAAACAAAAAACTCACCAGACTCCCTGTGATTTCCTGAGACAACAAATTTAATCTTTAATGTTTTTAAAGAGATGGACGAAATGTGTTGTCCCGTGATAGCGGTGACAGGAATGGATGGGTCCAAACTGGTTGTGGGAATCTGCAGTTTGTCTACTAGATCTCTGCTGATCAGGCTCTGTTCTGCACCAGAGTCGAGTAATAATTGCATGGGATGATTAACAGAGTTCAAACAGAGAATCACAGGCAAGGTTAAATTTTTAAGAGAAAAAGAAGTTGTACCCACCAGTATCCCCTTACCTACTGGCGGGCGTTGGCTTTTAGCAGTAATCTGCATGTTTTTACTGCGTGTCCTTGTTTTCCACAATACATGCATGCATTGGCCTCAAGACGTTGCTGTCGCTCCTCAGGGGTGATTCGGGTCTTTCCGATTTGCATCGGCTCTGCTTCGGAAAAAGACTCGGAAGCTGTGAGGGCGGAACTTCCGGAATCGAGAGACTCACGGGAGTTGAAGTCAACCTCGAGTTGGCTCTCTCGAACACGGTTGTCAACGCGGATGGCCAAGGCAATTACGTAGTTTAGGTCGGAAGGAATTTCCCTAGTAATTAGCTTATCTTTTATCTGGCGGTTTAGAGCTTTGATGAATGTGCTACGGAGTGCTTTTCCTTCCCATCCGGACTCTTCAGCCAGGATGCGGAAGTGTATTGCAAACTTCGCCACCGTTTCCCCTCCTTGACGTAAGGTAAACAGTTTTTGGGCCGCTTCCTCCTGTTGGAGAGGGTGGTCAAATACCTGGAGAAAGTTCTTCTAAAACATGGAGTAAGACAAGCGGTCGACGGGACGTTGGCGGAGGAAGGCTTGTGCCCATTGGAGCGTCTCACCCTTCAGTGCACTTATAATGTAAGTAATGTGAGCAAAGTCAGAGTCGTAGGTAATTGGAGCTCGTTTAAAAGCCAACTCGCGGAGGGTCACGTGACCCGGACCAATATGGACGCTTAGAAGTTTGCTCTGCCCCAGGACTCTACTAATTTTCCGATTTTCTACCTCTGACACTTATATTTTGTAAGATATCGAAGATGCCGAAGCCACAACGAGACAAGGAATTTCCTATCTTTACATCGACGGGCAAAACAAGAGCCGCTCAGCAGCAAATACGCGAGGCTAGCGAGGCAGAGCTAGCTGTTGCTAGCCCACCGGAGCTAGCGTCTGCAAACCAAACTACCATGGAGCAGATTTTGGCCGAATTAAAATCTGTGTCTTCCAGGGTAAATGGAATGGATGAAAAGGTTGGCGCCCGTCTCGATGGCATTGATGGCACTCTGAGTGAGATAAAGGTGTCCATTACCTCTGTGGAGGACTCCCTCTCGTCTTTGGCCAGTCGAGCGTCACAGCTGGAGAAGCGCGTAGAGGAGGCTGAGGAAAGGATTTCTGCTGCGGAGGACCACTCGGAGGACCACAGCTCTCGTTTAGCCTCCATGGAAAAGACGGTGGAGCGTCTCTTGCTGAAAGTGGATGATTTGGAGAACCGTGGCCGCCGCAAGAACGTGAAGATCATCAATCTTCCCGAAGGGACGGAGGGATCTGTCCCCTTGGTGGATTTCCTCCAGTCAACTCTTCCAGCTCTGGTTGGTCTTCCTCCCGACTTCCCTTCACTGGAGATCGAGCGGGCCCACCGGGCTCTGGCCCCCACCCCCGACCAGGGCAAGCCTCCGAGGAGTGTGCTGGTTCGGTTTGTGAAATTTTCACAGCGGGAGGCTGTTCTTAGAGCTGCTTTGAAGAAACGGGATATCCAACATGGCGGCTCCCAGCTGCGCTTCTACCCCGATTTGTCATCCGAGGTCCTGCGTAAACGACGTGAGTTTGACACCGTGAGGAGAGCTCTGGCTCAGCTTAATAAGTACCGTGGATTCGCTTATCCAGCTCGCCTCCGGTGTCTGCATGAGGGTCGGATTCGCCTTTTTGACACTCCGGAGTCGGCTACTTTGTTTCTGGACTCGATTAAGTAAGGTAACTTTTCGTTCTCTATTGCTTTTCCTGTTCTTGATGACGAAGTAGAAAGTCGGACATCTTGCTCAGTTCTCTCTGACTGTTCCATCTTTTTCACATTAAGTTCTGGACTATGAAAACATGTTTAAACAAAGAATCATTTCATTTCATACATTTTAGGGTGCGTTGGACTATATTATGGCATTTAAATGCTCTCTCTTTTTTCTATTATAGAGACTGGACACAGAAAAATAATTTAATTTTATTTCATACATTTTAGGGTGTGTCGAACTATATTATAGCATTTAAATGCTTTCTGTTCTATTGTAGAGACTGGAAGCGAATAGTGATAAGGCAATGCGTGCTGGTACTGGACTTTTATTCGCTTACCCATGCATCATTATTATTTCACTTTATTAATATTTCTATATTTTTGTACACATCTTATTTTCCTAGTTTTTTATTTAATGGAGAGAGGACTGTAGGTGGTTAATATTTATCCTGGGGCATTGATGCGGTTTTTGGGTGTCCTGTTTGTTTCTGTGATCACACTGTTCAGATATAGCTTTGTTAAGTTAAACTTAGGTTTTATAGTGACTTCTTTTGGGATTTTTTTTCCTGCCAATTGGGGGCAGGATGTGGGTGGGTATGTGCTGTTTGTCATGGGGTTTTGTCTTGTTTTGTTTGTAGCTGCTCCACAATAATTCTGGTTTTCTCCCCTTCATGTCTCCTTTTGGTCTCAGTACTTCATCCATTTTCTTTTAATATCATTTATTGTACGTTAAGTCAGTATGCCTCGGCCACTTAGTCTCATTTCCTGGAATGTCCAGGGACTAGGTCATGTAATTAAGAGGAAGAAAATTTTGACTTTTTAAAAAAAACAGCAAGTTGATATTGCACTCCTCCAGGAGACTAGGCTATCTGATATGGAACATCTGAAACTAAAAAGAGATTGGGTGGGCAATGTTTATTTTTCTTCTCACCCGCAGAACAAAAAGGGCTCAGCCATCCTCATTAATAAGAAACTCCCCTTTACTTTGGTGTGTGAGGAAAGAGACTTGGAAGGTAGATTTATTCTGATTAAGGGTTTAATTGCTGGCCAATCTATAACCATACTTAACGTTTATGCCCCTAACAATGATTCACCTAATTTCATTTCGCAAATAATTTTACTGTTTAACCAGCATTGTGACGGTCTGGGCTTGCTGGCGGGCGACTTCAATTGCATAATGAATGCGGGTTTAGACAAATCCTCCTTGGCACCTGTATCCAACCCTAAAGCCTCCTCTGCTCTTAGAGAACTAGGTTCAGACATTGGGCTGATCGATGTGTGGCGTCAACTGAACCCTAAAGTAAAAGACTACTCTTTTTATTCACATCCTCATAACTCATACTCTAGAATTGATTATTTTTTTATCCCAAAAAGTTATTTACACTCTGTTCTGTCTTGCTCTATGGGTTCAATTGCCCTTTCAGATCATGCCCCTATTTATTTACAACTTGATTCCGCTTTTAATACTGTGAGGACTCCCATCTGGAGATTTAATACCTCGTCCCTGAACAATAACCCTTTTTGCACCTTTGTTAAGAATGGTCTTTTACAGTATTGGTCTGACAATGAATTCTCCCCAGTTTCTTCTGCCATGATTTGGGATGCGGCCAAGGCCACCCTACGAGGGCAGCTCATCTCTTACAGTGCTTTTCAGAAAAGAGTTCTGGAGGAAAATAGAAAAAAACTGGAGAACGAGGTGTCTAGGTTGGAACATATACATAAACAGTTTCCTACATCAGGGAATCTCAAGACTTTAATCGCTGCTAGAACAAAACTAAATATGGACCATACTCGCCATGCCCAGAAGCTGTTACTTTATACTAAACAGAAATATTACGAATTTGGTAATAAGTCAAGCCGTTTGCTTGCCTATCAATTAAAGAAACAAATTAATGATCGTTCTATTAACAGGATAAGAACATGTAATGGGGACGTTACTTGTGATCCATCTGCTATTAATAACACCTTCAAGGATTTTTATAAAACTCTCTACACGGCTGGTAAAACCGAGTCAGATATTGGTTCCTATTTAGATGGTATTCCCCTGCCCTCAATTTCAGAAGAGGCTGGCTCTGCCCTTGATGCTGCCTTTACACCTGAGGAGGTCTGGATGGCAATCCAATCGATGCCGAACGGAAAGTGTCCTGGTCCAGATGGATTCCCACTGGAATTTTATAAGAAATTCTGGCCCGAGATCCATCCCATACTTTTACCTGCCATAAACGACATATTAGTAGAAGGGGTTCCTCCGTCCTGGAATTTGGCCTCCATCAGTTTATTGCTGAAGAAAGATAAAAATCCCTTGGATTGCACATCTTATAGACCTATCAGTCTCCTTAATGTTGACTACAAAATTGTTGCCAAGGCGCTGGCGCGGAGACTAGAAAAAATTCTTCCAACTATAATAAACCCTGATCAGACGGGTTTTGTGAAATCTAGATATGGAACAGATAATGTGCGTCGTACACTGAATGTCATTCATTATCTTAATCAGCATAAAGACCCTGCTCTGATTGTCTCTCTCGATGCAGAAAAGGCCTTTGATCGGGTAGAATGGCCCTTCTTATTCTCTGTCTTACAGAAATTTGGGATGGGGCCTAATTTTATTAACTTGATTAAAGCCTTTTATTCCAATCCAGTGGCCATGGTAAACACTAACGGTTTTCTGTCGGATGGTTTTCCTGTTCAGAGGGGTTGTAGACAGGGGTGTCCCCTGTCACCTTTGTTGTTTACGTTGTTCATTGAACCTTTAGCGGAGATTATTAGATCCAGCACAGACATATCTGGAATCAGAATAGGTGGAGATAACCATGTGATTTCTCTTTTTGCGGATGATGTCCTTTTATACTTGAAAAACCCAGATATATCAATCCCGGCGGTACTTAGCTCCATAGATAGGTTTGGTGCACTTTCAGGTTATAAGATTAATTTGGGTAAGTCTGTTGCTTCTCCTTTCAATATTCCTCAAGATATGGTGCTTCAGTCTACCTTTCATATGTCTGAAAAAGGGTTCAAATATTTAGGCATCTATATCACTCCTGCATTGAAAGACTTATTCTCATCAAACTACTCCCCCCTAGTTCTGAACATTAAGAATGATCTATCGAAATGGTCTACTTTACCTATATCACTTCTAGGTAGGGTTAATACAATAAAAATGAATATTCTCCCTCGTTTAAATTATTTATTTCAAAACCTCCCTTGTTACTTGTCCCTCACATTCTTTAAATCCCTTAATTCTCACATTTCTCGTTTCATTTGGAACAATAAGCATCCACGAATTAGGTTTTCCACGCTTACTAAACCCAAACATTCGGGAGGTTTGTCTCTACCCAATATGCAGCTTTATTACTGGTCCGCTCAGCTTAAAACTATGTCAGACTGGTTTTCTAGTAGAGACAACTGTTTATGGCTTGATCTTGAATCTTTATCATGCAGTCCTAGAAGGTTAAGCTCCCTCCCCTTTATCAATAATTTAGATCAATTGGATACAGTAAAGGAAAATGTGGTAGTTTACAGTACTTTATTAGCCTGGCAAGACATAAAGAAATACCTGAACATCCCTTCATTTATCTCGATTCGATCCCCTCTGACTTTAAACCCAGACCTACCAATTTCCGTTAGAAGTATTGGCTTACTGAATTGGTCTTCTTCTGGTCTGACTGATTTTTCTGATCTTTTGATTTCTGGATCTATTAAATCATTTAATCAAATCAGGGATGAGAGTAACATTCCTCAAAAAGATTTTTATAAATACCTTCAAATACGGCATTTTATGGAGTCATTGTTTAGGTCTAATGCTTTTCGTAGGGAGTTGACGGATCTGGAAAATACTCTGGTTTCAACCAAATCCCCCAAGGGTCTGATCTCTAAGTTCTATGTATCCTTACTTAGCTCTGAACCATCAAGTTTTGACTCTGTCAAGCGGCTGTGGGAACAGGATCTGGAGGTGAAATTTAGTTCTTCAGATTGGCTTAAGATTTGCAAAGGAACTTTTCCTCAATGTACTTCTATTTCTATACATGAGCAAAATTTTAAATTATTTTACAGATCTTACTATACCCCTGTTCGTCTTCAGAGAATGTTCCCCGACCGCTCCAACTTGTGCTGCAAATGTTTGAAGCATAGAGGTACTTTTTTCCACCTGTTCTGGTCATGTGACTTACTGCAGACTTTTTGGAAGGGCATCCATTCAGTGACTGAAAAGATTTTGGGTGGTTGCTTTTCTTTATCTCCTATATTTTATCTCCTAAATGTCTTCCCTAATCATTTGGACGCACAGTCTAAATCTTTGTTTACGATTCTTTGCTTTCTTGCCAAGAAGTGTATTTTGCTACAATGGATTTCACCACATCCCCCCACAGTAAACATGTGGCTCACGCAGATATCTGCCATCCTTCCTTTAGAAAAGCTGACCCATGATCTTAATCACAAATCAGATGTATTTCTGACATTATGGGGTCCTCTTGAGTCTTTCCTTCTTGGTTCCTAGGATTTTAGTATTTAATTATGTTGTATAGCTCTATTTGTTCTTGTTGTTTTTTATTTTCATTTTTTATTTAATTTTATTTTATTATTGCTGTTCCTCGTTTATTTTGATGGCTGTAAGGCGATATCGACTGGAGGAAGAGTCTGAGACCTTAATTCTTGTTTATGTGGAGTATTTTGTTGTAGTTCTGTTTTTGTATGTGGGTATGTGTGTGTGTGTGTGTGTGTGTGTGTATGTGTGTATGTAGACAGCACTGGGTTTTTCTTGTTTTTGTTGTTGTTGTGTTGTAAATAATTGAAAATCAATAAAAAATAAAAAAAATAAAAAATGCCAACTCGCATTGGAGAATGAAGCCGCCACATTTTTGTGTGTTACCTTCAAAAAACTCCGAAGGACGAACGTCTGGTTCTTTACGAGGGACTTCATTAGGTTTTGTTTGAGTTGGTAACTCCTTCTGTAGATAAGACACCATGCTCCCCAGGTGCAGTAGGTTCTTTTGGGTGGTTTGCTGCTGAGTGGCAATCTGCTGCAACGTTGAAGAAAGATTGTCAATAAACTGGCCCCTTACTTCCTCAGTCATGCCTGGGGGGTCCATTGGCTAGGACATACGATCAGGTTTGGTTTTAACGTCGACCCCAAATAGCAGACCAAGGAAGTAAGGACATAAGGCAGGGCAAAAGTTAAGTGAAGTTTATTTACAGTGCAGATAAAGTACTCGAGCAACTGTAAAGGAAGAGGAGAGAGTTGGTGAGTTTATATCCGTGTGTAATATGATGGTTTTGAATCTTGAGTTGAAGAATTGAAATTCTTACTTTGTTTTGCAGGAGGTGTTCTGGAGGAGAGTTGAATGTGGGATTCCTGGGGTTGCAGCAGGTGGAGTGAGAGGATCCAGTTGGAGAGAGGAGCAGGTTGAGACCAGACGGTGCAGATGAGGACATCTAATAATCCACAGAGGTTGAGACCCGTGGATGAAGAAGGTCTTGGAGAAGATCCAGAGTCAGGCTGTGGAAGGTCCGAATGGAAAAAGATGTCCCAGCACTGAAGAGGTGTCTGGTAACTGCTTAAATAGGTGAGTCAGCAGTCCTCCTCAGAATGGCAGCAGGTGTGGCGAGTTGAGTGATTGGCTGTGGAATGAAGAGGGACAAACAGACAGAAAAACCAAGAATCCCACAGTAATGCTTTGCAAAAGTATTTAATGAGCTCCAGTTCGTAGCAGCACAGATGTCTGTAACTGGTACACCCTTGAACAATGACCAGGAGGTTGCCAAGCCCAGAGTGGAGTGAGCGTGCACTCCAGAGGGCACCTGTTGACCTTTGCTACTGTACACCCTTTTAATGGCCTCAGTCACCCAATGTGAGAGGCGTTGTTTTTATAGGGCCTTCTCGGTAGCAGGTGCTGCAAAGCAGACAAACAGTTGGTTTGTTTTTCTTCATTCGGCTGTTCTCTGCATGTAAGTGTGTAAAGCTCTCACGAGGCAGAGAGCCTTCAACATTTCCTGTTCCTGAGTAAGGACAGGAGCAGGTGGGAAGGAGGAGAGATCAAATTCTAGACTCCTGTGGTTCAAAGTCAAGACCTTGGGAGTGTATGCGGGATTAGGCCTTAGTGTAACCTTTGACCCGTCAGGGGCAAATCTGGTACACATTGGATGTACAGACAATGCATATAGGTCACCCACGCGTTTCGTCGAGCAAAGTGCCAGGAGTAGAGCGGTTTTATAAGATAATAAATCTATCTTAACCTCGCTCAGTGGCTCGAATGGGCGGTCACAGAGAGTCCCTAGGACCAGGCCAAGATCCCAACCAGGGGTCAGGATCCTGTTGGGTGGTTTAGTCCGAAGCACACCTTTCATAAATCTTATTATAATTGGATACGCTCCAGGTGTCCTATGTCCCCAGCCTTCGTGACAGGCTGAAATTCATTCATTCATTCAACCTTTATTTATACAGGCTAGCCTCGTTGAGTCACGGGGACTCATTTACAAGAGGGACCTGTCTCACTCACACCAAACAACCATCCACTCTCACACTCACACCTAGGGTCAATTTAGAGTCACCAATCAGCCTAACAAGCATGTTTTTTGGTCTGTGGGAGGAAACCGGAGTACCCGGAGAAAACCCACGCATGCACGGGGAGAACATGCAAACTCCACCCAGAAAGGCCCCGGACCGGGATTTGAACCGGCAACCTTCTCGCTGAGAGGCAGCAGCTCTACCAGTTGTGCCACCGTGCTGCCAAATAGCTGTTAGGAAAACTTTAATCGTTGAATAAGAACGACCTTTTTCCAGTAAGTCCTGAAGGAAAGTCAGGAGTTGAGCCAAGTCGCATGCATAAGAAATAATATTTATTTCTGAGCACCAGGCTTCAAAAATACATAACTTCTGTATGTATAGAGACTGTGTTGACACAGCACGGGCATTTTGTATGGTTTTTACCACATTTTCCG
>JBBPBX010070144.1:0-18671 GCA_038048925.1 Garcialebias charrua
AATTTGAGCCTTTTCAACTAATTACACAATTTTTGCACTCATTCCAACATTTTTCGGTCTAACTCAGCAAAACTGTGCTCTCTCCACTTTCTTCTGGTAATTTAAGCTTATTTCTGCATGTTTTAGCTACTTTCAGCTGTTTTTTTTTTGTTATTGCTAATTTCAGTTTTTTTAGATAATTTACACTTTTTGTGCTCATTTCTGATTTTTTCAAATTGCACAAAATGCTCTCTTTACTCCCTTCTGCTAATTTAAGCTTGTTATACATTTTCAACTACCGTATTTTCCGGTGTATAGGTCGCACCTTTTTATGGGTTTTTTCAAGGCCTGCGACCTATACACCAGTGCGAGCTATTTATGGATTTTTTTCCCATATTTTTAGACCAATTTTTGGCTCAGTTATGACCGTTTTTCATTTTGGCAGAAAATGGTGCAGTACCACTTTTGTCCACTAGGGGGACACTTCCAGAAGAGTACACCAACCGTTTCCAGCTCATGTGTCCGAAAAAAAGCTCCTCTGCTCGGATTGACTCTGTCGGCCTCCTGGTCTGGAGGTAACTTCTTTTAGCTCTGTGTTTGTTAGCTGTTTGTTTGCAAGATAAGTCAAGAACCACTCAGCGGATTTTTCTGAAACTTACAGAATGTAATCACAGTGTGGACATTTACAAGTGAGTAGCTTTATTAGATGTTTGAGATAAATAAATAAAAAACGATCTTTTATTAGCGGTTAGCTTCAGTTAGCTTCTGTTTTTAGCATTGGTTTTATTTCTGTTTACGTTATAAATAGCTTCAAAACCACTCGGTGTATATTTTTCTGCTTACAGAGTGTAATTATATGGGTTTAATGTACTAACTGTTGGCCTGGATGAAACATTTGAGATAAAATTCAATTTTTTATTCGTGTTTTGAGAGACGGACTCTTCTATGTTAGCATTGGTTTTATTTCTGTTTACATTATAAATAGCTTCGAAACCACTCGGTGTATATTTTTTCTGCTTACAGAGTGTAATTATATGGGTTTAATGTACTAACTGTTGGCCTGGATGAAACATTTGAGATAAAATTTGATTTTTTATTCGTGTTTTGAGAGACGGACTCTTCTGTTAGCATTCGTTTTATTTCTGTTTACGTTATAAATAGCTTCGAAACCACTCTGTGTATATTTTTCTGCTTACAGAGTGTAATTATATGGGGTTTAATGTACTAACTGTTGGCCTGGATGAAACATTTGAGATAAAATTAGATTTTTTATTCGTGTTTTGAGAGACGGACTCTTCTATGTTAGCATGGGTTTTATTTCTGTTTACGTTATAAATAGCTTCGAAACCACTCAGTGTATATTTTTTCTGCTTACAGAGTGTAATTATATGGGTTTAATGTACTAACTGTTGGCCTGGATGAAACATTTGAGATAAAATTCGATTTTTTATTCGTGTTTTGAGAGACGGACTCTTCTGTTAGCATTGGTTTTATTTCTGTTTACGTTATAAATAGCTTCGAAACCACTCGGTGTATATTTTTTTCTGCTTACAGAGTGTAATTATATGGGTTTAATGTACTAACTGTTGGCCTGGATGAAACATTTGAGATAAAATTCGATTTTTTATTCGTGTTTTGAGAGACGGACTCTTCTGTTAGCATTCGTTTTATTTCCGTGTATATTTTAGCAAATAGCTAATAAACCACTCGGCTAATAAACCACTAACCCTTGTGCTATAATGTCAGCTATAATTTTTAGCAAACAAATAATTGTTTTTACCGTGTTAATCTTCTTAAAAGCCTTGCTGTGCGCTCCTGTGGCAGACATTTGCAGCAGAGCTAAACACTCGGTCCATATTGCCGGGTTGTCTCAGCGGTGACGCGTCACGTCAGCGGTGGATGACGTGTTACGTCGGGGGTGACGTAGGTGCGACCTATTTCTGGATTTTTCCAATTTATTGATAAAAATTGGACAATGCGACCTATACACAGGTGCGACCTATACAACGGAAAATACTGTAACTTTCTAGCATTTTTAGCTTCAGCTGTTTTCAGATAAATTCAAGTTTTTGTAGTAATTTCTGCTACTTTCAGCCTAGATGGGCAAAATTTTCTCTACTTCTTTCTGGTAATTTAAGCTTCTTTCTGCTTTTTTAGTTACTTTTCAGCTGTTTTTTGTTGTTGCTAATTTCAGCTTCAGATATTTTACACTTTTTTATGCTCATTTCTGCCCTTTTCAGTCAAATTGGGCAAAATTCTTGCTCTACTTCCTTTTGCTAATTTCAGCTGTATCCCTTTTCAGCTAACTTTTTAGTATTTTTAGCAAATTTCAGTTGTTTTCAGATAAAGGTTTCGTAGTCATTTCAGCTACTTTCAGCCTAATTATCTTCTTTCTGCTAATTTGAGCTTGCTATGCTCCTGTCAGCTTTTTCTGTTATTTCAACTACTCTTTGGCTGTTTTTCTGTTCTGTTCTGTTCGTTGTTGTTGTTGTTGTTGTTGCTAAATTTAGCTTTCAGCTACTTCTGCTTGTTTAGCTCATTTTGGCTCCTTCCACTTCCTTCTGGTAGATTGCGGTTCTTTCTGCTTTTTCGGCTACTTTTCAGCTATTTTTTGTTGCTAATTTCAGCTTTTTTTGTTGTCAATTTTCTATTTTTATGATAATTTCTGTTTATTTTGTTTGTTTGTTTGTTTGTTTGTTTGTTTGTTTATTTATTCATTTCATTTCCATTAAAAACAATACAAATTTCAAGAGAAAAAAATATAAAATACCTATAAAATGAAAGGCGGCAGAAGAATTAAATCTTATTAATTCTGCCCCTTCTTAACAAAATCAATTCAAACAATCAATTCAAGCAATAATCACAAATAATACAACAAAACCCAAAACATATCATTTTTCTTTATAGTTTTCGCTAATATTAACTAACTTAAATGTATCTCGTCAGCATTATATTCTTTATCCTTTTATTTAAACCTAATTCAGCAAATACTGTGTTCTTTCAGCTTTCTTCATGCTAATTTAGGCTTGTTCTTCCAATTCAGCTACATTTCAGCATGTTTTTAGCTATTTTCAGCTTATTTTTAGCATGTTCTTCAGCAATAAGCATTCACATTGCATTTATGAAGGAAATGCAGTTTCTCTATTTATATTTGTCATAACTTATAAAAGAAACACTTAAATAGGATGAAAACCCTTTAACTCTTTTTGTGAGATGGCGCAGCCTTCAGGAATGTCGGCGTTGCACAAAGTGCTCTGCTACATTTTAGTGTCTGGTGTGACGTTGTGCAATAATATTGTCACTTTTATTATTTTGTAAGAGCCAAACTGTCCTGCAGCTTCTAACCTGTCCTCATCCTGCCCCACACTCCTATACGTAAAGGTTTGATGTCTGTGAAGTCATTTTCTATTAACCTTTTCCTTTATATATATTAAATTATTTTGTGTTTACCTTATTCTGCTCAAGAAAGCTTTTACGCTTTCATCGGGGACTTTTTCCACAGATGATGGACAGTCTGCTCTGGTTCTCCTGTTGCAACATCTGTTTGACTCTTCTCCGAGCTCACAGAATCTAGAATCGCTGATCTATTTTTTTTTTTTAGAATAAAACCTCAGTGTTAATGTCATTAATACAGTCTTAAAAAAATACTTTTTGTCATGATGGCCTGTTCCTGTAACCTTCTTTGCAAAACACCACGACTGTGTTTAAAAATGTGCGTTACATGTTCTGCAGGGAAGGCCGTCTCCGGTGGCACGGCCTCCGGTGCCAGCTGCACTCTGCGCCTGACTCCCTGTGGAAACAGGGCAGCTCGTCTTTGTGGAGAGTTGCCATGACATCTGTGAACCAAGCCTGCCATCACCAGAGGACCTGACCTCCTGGGGTTGAAAAGAAAAAAAAAAGAACAGGAGAGAAAACACAGAAGAAGCTCTTGTTTTGAAATCCTCTGTGTGCTCATTTGACAGCAAATCTGCTCAATCAAGACAAACAAAAACCACCAAAGACGCATCAGCAGCATCACAGTGAACGTTCATGAACATCTGCTCTGCAAAGATTCAAATTAAAGATAATGTCACAAATATCCTGTATATTTACAAGCTATTACCATCTACTGAGAATGAATCCAAATTGTGGCAGTACATCACCTGAGTGGGAATTTTAAAAAAAACCAGACGTCAGCTGCAGAAATCCAGGTGACTGTGTCTTCGAGTGAGTGTGAAGTGAAGAGCAGAGGGACGTCTCTGTTCCGTGTGTCCAGCGTCAAGGGGGACAGAACAGATGTGATTGGTGGAGAGCTCGTTCAGCCTCGGCCCCCTGACATTACAGTGCTGTTCACAAAGAGTCACAACAAGCAAAAGTTTCCATCAGGTATGTTTCAGCTGCTGCAGTTGCACAGGAGGGAAATTATATAATTGCTTGTATAAAGTTGCAATGTTGCTCTTTGACGAGACAATAACTGAAGTTTATATATGATTTGCAGCAAATGAGCATCTAAACAATGTGAGCAAAGGATGAGCGGTGAAGCTGAAGTGATTTATCACACAAATTTGTTTCTTTAATAGAATTATGACAACTAAAGAGATTGGTGTTTCAGTGTGGGGCCTGTATGGCAAGCCATTTGAGCATTTATTCAAAATCCTTGAAGTCGGGCACCATTTTCCCTCACTGGTTTTTTGTGACTAAAAACACAAGCTCGGGGCTCAATTTGAGCCGGATAGGATGCACTCCAGTAACTGTTTGTTTGAATCCAGTAACTCTCAGGCTGACCAATAAAGTCATGGACAAATTTGACTGTCTTGAATGAATAAAACTTACATTGGATATGTAAACTGAAAATGATTACATAAACACTAATTTTAAACACAACAGCTACTTACAAGCTTCTTAATTTCACATACAAGCTGCTCCTTCGCATTTCCCCATCTAACCTGAAAAAAATCTCTGTCCCTAAAAGTTCAGTCTTTGCAAATTTTCATTTAAAATCTCAAAAATGTAATTAAACAGCACAACTAAATTGCAAATCAGTTCGGCAGTTTAAGTGGGTTATTGATAAAATTTTGATCATTTAGTAAAAATACAACAAGAGAAATATTTGATGTGTGTTATTCACATCACGTATCAAGACAATGGTGGTAATTTGTCAAAATTTTCGATCTTTTTTCAATTGACCTTTATTCATACAGGTTACTCTCGTTGAGTCTTGAGGACTCATTTATAAGAGGGATGTGTTTTTAACAAAGAACACAGATGAGGTACAGACAACAGTAGACAATTATATAAAACCATATAAAATGAGAAGTAAATGGAAGAAATTATATAAAGAAAAAACTAAACTAAAACAGCTACATTATAAAGTGATATAAAATACTAAAAACAATCTGCATTGGTTTTTCCCATGAACTTAGCAGATGTTTGAAGCCACTTAGAGAGGTCAAGGTCAAGAGCTTCAGATATTTTTGCAATATATTCCAGAAAACAGGAGCAGAGTAGAAGACCCTTTTGCCTAGTTCAGTTCCCACTGAGGGGACACTGCATGTAATAATGTCCTGAGAGCGCACGCTGTAGCTGCACTCACACACAGTGACATGTAGGAGGACCAAGAAGTTGTTTAAAGATGAAAATGTACCAGTGAGAGAGTCTGTGTGAGGTTAATGATGTCCAGTTAACCAGTGAATACAGGGTGCAGTGATGGGTACGATAATCACAGCCAGTTATTAATCTTAGTGCACCGTGATAGACAACATCCAACATCTGCAGGGTGCTTAGGAGCGTTCATGTAGATAATGTCACTGTAATCAATGGAGGGAAGGAAAGTTGCAGTCACAAGGCATTTCCTATAGCATTCAGAGTTAGACAGGATCTGTTTCTGAAAAAGAAACCCAGTTTAACTTTCAGTTTCCTTACTAGGTTTTCCATGTGAAGCTTAAAACAGAGATGCGAGTCGACCAAGATACCAAAGAATTTGTAAGTGACAAACTCAATAGGAACACCATTAGAAGGTAAAATAGGAGGAATGACTGCTGGAACAGACTTCCTGTTTGAAAACAACATCCCTTTGGTTTTGTCAGCATTGACAGAACAAATCTGACTGGATGTTGTCACAAGCAGACTGTAAAAGCTGGAAAACCTTAGCAACTGTCTTACCTCAACAGTAAACACCTGTATCATCAGGATAGAAATGCAAGGATGCATCAGGGATGATGTGACCAACTATGTAGATTGTAAAGAGGGTGGGTCCTAAGACTGAGCCTTGTGGTACACCATTGTTCACTGTTAAATAACTGGAGGAAGTATCATTACTGTATGCTGAACACATTGTAACATGTGAGCAGGGTTACCTGTCACACTCTTAATTAATTATTCAAGACTAGTTCAAGTTCAAGAATAGTAATTGTTTATTTATCCATGGATTCTCTTCTTTTAGGATTAAAGACATCTTGTGTGACCAGATGAAATATATAAGTGACATGAGACATTAATTATACAAGATACAAGATACAAGATAGGTTTATTAACATTGCATCAATTTTCACCGATACAGCGTAAATATGTAGTTACAGTCATCCAGGAGAGAGAATGAGTGCAAAAAGCTGCTGCTCAACAAAACACATGACATGTTTATCAACACATGATATGCTTATAGCGCGGCCGCTCTCATCTGTCCCCAGATGAAGGTCAAAGGCAGGAAAACAGGCAAAGACACGGGGTTTTACAGCGTTGATATTAAAAAAAGATGAATCACGTTTTGTCTTCAAGACACCGCGTGATCCAGTAAAAACCATATCAAAAAGCACATTTAGTTACAATAACAAATTGAGAGACGGCAGGCAAGGAGATAGAGTCTGTGAGTAACTTCAGACAAACACAAGTTCAGCAGATGTGCAGCTGGGCGTTATCTGAGGCTGCACAGAAATCTCTGGGGGGGTGAGGGGGGGGGCAGCAGGTCTCTTCAGCTCCACACTCCCAGGAGAATGGCTTCCGACAGCCTTCTTTTTCAAGGACATGTGCAGAAGCCAGATAATAGTCTTGTTTATTATCCAATAGACCACAGTGTTCTTTTCCACTGCCGCCATCAAGTCTGTGGTGCTGTTTCATGGCCAAAAAAATCCAAATAATATGTGGTCCCGCTCTATGAACCCCCATCTGTCCCTTGATTGATCCGGGGTGGCTGTAAACAAGTCCCAAAGCGCCCTGCAGGTCCGCGGTGGTCCACCACCGCTCCAAGCGAGCGATTGAGCTCATACAACAGCTGGGATGAGGAGCTCACGGCCCGGTTCAGAGAATTTTGCTGATCAGGTAGTGTCGACAGCGCGCTGATAGCTGCCGAAGCCTCCCTCAGCTTCCAGTAACAGACAACTCCGCTTACGCCAAAAAACAGAGCAGTTGCTACCAATATTCCAATAATCCACAAATCCTCCACGTCCTCGACACTTAAGACGGTCAGACACATGGGCTGCCACTGACCCCACGAGTCCAGCACGTATCCAGCCGCGTGTGTGTCGGAGGGACAGACAGCTTCTCCTGGCACGGTCCGCTTCGTGGAAAAAATCTTATCCATTGAAGAAACAGCCCAATTTATTAATTCCATATTGGTTCGAGTGAGCGCTGAAGGGTCGCAGACGAGACGAAAAGCAAGCAGGGAGTAGGAAAAACTTAGGGGAGGGAAGAGCAGAAAGATATGCGACTTGCCTTGCCGAGTGCCGGAAGAAGAAGGGTGGGTCAAATTATATTTGACCCATCAAGGAAATTAGGTCATTTATTTAACAGATCATTAAAATAGCATCATAACATGTACACTTTGATTGGTTCTAATCAACTTCCTATAAAATAAGCATCAACATGAAATATATTTATGTCAATATTATATCTGTTGTGTTCTAAAATTTGTGTACACCTATGTTCTGCCATATAATGTGAAAGTAACCCAAGGCGGAACCTTTTTCTTCCGGGTTTTGTTTTCAATAGGGAAGAGTTTTTTAGTTACACGCCTGCACCATTCAACACATAGATATATATACAGTATATATCTGTGATTCAACAGACCCACCACTTGCTGTTTACACCAAGATGATAGTTAATTGGCAGAGAGGCTGGCCACATGGTGTGAGAGTAGGCGGTCCCAAGGCGGTCCTACGAGGCGATGACGACATCCAGGGGTTTTATGCTGTGGTCCAGCCTCCGAAGAGAGGTGTGGAACTCGCGGTCAGGGAAAGGTCTGTTCGAAGTTGTAATTTCCACCTATTTGTACAATAAACCCGCAAATAACGTGCACATTTGTTTCAGAATCTTCTTCAACTCTTGAATATCGTAACAAACAGATGGAAATTACGTGTCCGCAATTTCACAAGCCGACGAGTATTTAAGTGACAACAGAATAAGTTAATAGGTCTTAATTAACTTATATCTGAGGGCACTTTAACTTAATGTCACTGGCAAAGATAGATAAGAAAATAGGAGGAAAGAGGGAAGTTTGTCGTGACTGAGTGAGTTCAACCAGGAATGAGCTCTTCTTGCGATGCCAGCTAAACCCAGGTACGCTCTGATAAACATCAACAACTCATTACCTTGAAGACGGTGAAATATATTTCTATCAGTATTACATTACACCCATTATGTTCCATTATTTGTATTCACTTAATTCTGCCTTATAATGTGAAATGTGACACAAGGCAGAACGTTTTTCTCTCGGGCTTTGTTTTCACTAGGGAACAGTTACACGCCTGCACAATTCAACAGACCCAACATTTGATGTTTACATTGAAGCTGATAGTTTGTTGACAGAAAGGAGGGTCACGTGGTAGTGTAGGTGGTTCCAGGGCGGTCCTGAAGCAGTCCAAGGCGGTTCCAGGTTCCAGGAGGCGGTGACGACATCCGGGGTTTTTATAACCGTGGCCCTGCCTTTGAAGATGTGTGTGTGGACTTGTGCTCGGTGAGAGGTCTGTTGTTGCTATAAGGTTTATTCTTATTATGTACAATAAACCTGCTTAAACTTGCACATTCGTTTCAGAGCTTCCTTCAACCTTTTGAATTCGCAACAATTGTCAGTCTCGATTCCGGTAAGGAGAGGGCAGCCCAGCCTTAGACGTAAAGGGTACTTAGGTCCAGTTACGTCCGAGCCGGTCTTGGCGCATTTACCTTTCAGCGTCTCGCTGTGTCCGCCTTGATCGACCAGAAGTAACAGCAGTCCGGTTGGTTTTCAAAATGAACTATTCCTCAGAAGGAAATGTTACAAAAAAGTTTGGAGCTTTAAGCTTGGTCGGACAGCGATGTGCTGTAAATCCTAGCTAAGAACGAGGCCGTTAGCTCAACGTAATTTCCGTCTGTTGATGTTTATTTTACAGGAAGTTGATTAGAACCAATCAAAGTGTACATGTTATGATGTTATTTTAATGATCTGTTAAATAAATGACCTCATTTCCTTGATGGGTCAAATATAATTAACGTCTCATGTCACTTATATATTTCATGGAATTGGCCAGGTGCCCCTTTTTAGGGTTAAAGGATGGCAAGCTTCTGACAACTGGCTGGGCCCAGGAGAACCTGAAATTCACTCCATACTGGTCTGATAGGAGGCTGATGGTCTGTAGTATTTCCCCTCCATCTCATCATACAGACACACAATCAATTAGTCATCCATTGGATATAAACTGCGCTTGGACATCTTCACCTCAAATATAACAGCTCAGATGCCCCGTAGAACGGGAGTGTGTGCGCAGTCCAAGCAAATCTCAACTACCTGACTCCTTATTTCAGGCGAGTGAGGACTTTTGAAGAAAGCCTGACTTCCGGTACTCGCTCCTTCCCTATTGGTTAGTGGAAGTAGGAGGAGAAAAATGAAAGGAGAAGGAATAATGGATTAGAAAGCAGAAGCCAGTTTTACGATTTAAACTTAACACTTTAAAACAAAATACTGAAAAGATCATGTTGACCTGTCCTTGGATTAAACAGAGTCCTTTGATTATCAAAATATTGAAAATAATAATGATAATAAAATCCGTGTATGATTGAATGGATTGTTCTAGCTTTGGTTATTCCGTTTTTTTTGTTTTAAAACGAAATTACAAAAATGGTTTTTAATCCGTGTATGGTTCGTTCTTTGGTTATTCCGTTTCAAAATAAAAACCAAATAACCAAACAAGCTTTGGTTATTCCGTAAAACGAATCCGTGTATGGTTACGGTAATAAAATAAAAGAAGATTATTCTTTTGATTATTTGAATTAGGACAAAAATAAATACTGTAGTCTCTTGGTGAGATAATTTGTGTCCTGGATTCAAATTAATGGAATAACAGTGTTCTGTCCTTTACTGAAGGTTTTCAGAGAAAGAGGTGTATCACTACAACATTGCCTCCAATCTGAAAGATGATTAGAGAACCAATCAATGGTGTGATCTAAAAAACCAATTTCTGAGTGCTTAAGACACAAGATGTCATGGTCCAAAGGCTTTTTAGACAGATCTACATAAAGTACAGCACAATATTTGGACAATGTCAAAACAACATTGACCAAAATGTTGAAAAGACAGTCAATTTACTTACATAAAAAAGGCTTACATTGTCCTTACTGGACAACTGAGACGTGAAGCACCTGAAGGCAGTGGAGGAGTGAGCGAGTGATGGGGTGAGTGCCGAGCTAACCAGCTAGTTGTACATGGCCAGGAGTCCAGACGGAGGAGGCACCTGGCAATTTCGCACGTGGAGTCGGACAACAACGAGCAGGACAGTGAATTCAACGGAGGAGTAGGTCTCAGAGCTGTCAAGTTCACATCAATATTTGTACAAAAGATTGAGTCGTTGGGCAAGCTGGCTGCAGCCGCCATCTTGAAATGAGTGTGCGCCAAAAGGTATTCATTTCCAGATTACTGAAAGTTTTCATGGAAGTTCTTCGAGTTGTTCAAAAGATATTTTGCTAACACTACAGACACACAAACAGAAACGAGCAAAACATTATCACTCACCACCCCAAAAAAACTAAAACCGCAAGAGAATATCCAATAATTAGTTTAAATGCACACCATAATATTTCATTGTTTTAACCTGGCTGCAAATATCAAAATATGCTGCCTTTAATTTTTTTTTTAAAGGAAGAGAAGAAGAATTCCTTACAAAAGACATTTAATTTAGCTGAGTGATTGGCTGTTTGTATTTGGGCCTAATTCAAAACACCAGATATTATTTAATCAAATTAACAAAAACAGGTTCCTCCAAAGAGCAAAATTACCTTCAATATTTTTTTTTTCTTATTGAATTTTTGGAGAGCAGCACGGTGGTGCAGTTGGTAGAGCTGCCGCCTCTCAGTGAAAAGGTTGCTGGTTCAAATCCTGTCCATGGAACCTTTCTGGATGGAGTTTGCATGTTCTCTCTGTGCATGCATGGTTTTCTCCGGGTACTCCGGTTTCCTCCCACAGAACAAAAACATGCATGTTAGGCTGATTGGTAACTCTAAATTGTCCCTAGGTGTGAGGGAGAGTGAATGATTGTTTGTCTAATTTGTCTCTGATGTGTCCCTATGATGGACTTGCGACCTGTCCAGGGTGTCCCTCGCTTCTATGATGGCTGGATATGGGCACCAGTGACCCCCCATTACCCAAAAAAGGAAGAAGTGGGTAAAGATGATGGATGGATGGATGGATTGATTTATTGAAGCATTATTTTTATTGGCATCAGATCACGCCCTCAATCTCAAGTTTTACTACGAAAAAACTCAGGACAGTGTTACACTTTTACTATTTTATGCTTATGTTTATTAAATGTTTTAGTGTTTAGTGTTTAGATGGTTACTGTTGCACCGAGGGACTGAGAGAAACGCAATTTCAATCCTGTGTATGTCCTGTGCAGTTCTGACAATAAAGTTGACTTTGACTTTGAAGTGGATCTGGATAACTTGGAACTCAAAGGTTGTGGTACTGGAACACTAGTCCTGTTCTGTCTTCAGTTTTCGGGTTCCATTTATATTTTTTATTAATTTATTTAATTTCCTCCAGTATCGATATTTTTGACAATCCCGTTTGGTGTTCTTTGTCAAATCGTTGTGGTTTCCACCTTCCACCACCAGGCGTCGCTGTGGTTTTGTGAGAACGCCGTTCTCGGAGGCCAAATCTCGCAGAAAACCGCGTTGTTTCCAAATCCCGTTCCTCTTTCAACTAGCCTCCAAGATGGTAGGTGCAGTTATTTATCGCCGTGTACAAAAATGTAAAGAAATCTGCTCCCATCCTTGCTTCATCATCAGTTTTTTATTTATGTCGCATTGTTTTACAGTACACTCATTTCTCTTGTACAGTTGTGAAGTGATATTACAAAGAAAATTCTTTATAACATGGATGTTTGAGGTCGGTTTACTCAGTGCTAGCTGGGATCACCCAGGCCTTCCATTTATCCGTCAAGCTCACAGGATTTTCCTGAAATTACTTTTGCTCGAATTGCATTGACAGACAAAATTTAGTTGTTATTTGCATATTTTTCGACACTGGAGTTTTTGAGGAGTCTGTTATTTTAGTGTTTAAATTGTGTTATGGAGTGAGTTGCCTTTAGCTGCTAAGGTTTTTGTCCGTATATTTGTGATTGACATAAAGAGTAAAAACTGAATTAAAAAAAAAAAAAACACATTTTATGTTGTTGTTTTTTTTTTTTTAAATATATACCGGTATACAAGTGCATTGTGTACTTCAGCAGAAACCGTTCTGCATGCTAACAGGCTAACACGGCTAGTTAGCCTTATTAGCAGAGCTTCGGTTCTAAATTGAGATTAAATGTGACCAAACTTGTGTTTTGACAGCCGACCAAGAATTCTAAGACCAGGAAACTCCGAGGACACGTCAGCCACGGACATGGTCGCGTTGGTGAGTACAAACTGCACGTTTTTTTGTTTGTTTTACTTTATAGAGGCTCTAATCTACTGCACTTTCATCTGTTAGCCCACTACTGTACATACCGGTACTATACACATAATTACTACCTACTGTTCATACGTACTCACATACTTGTATATTTTTTTCTTTTATATAGTTTGTTTATACCCCTTCATATTTATGTTCACAGTCTGTACACTCATAACCTGTATACCGTATATTTATACTTATAGCATATTCAAAGCAACTTACTGTATATTGTAATATATATACTTTTTAAATTTTTTCCTAAGCAGTTCTGGGTGGATGCAAACTGCATTTCGTTGCATTGTACTTGTGACATTTGCAATGACAAAGTTGAACTCTGTTCTATTCTACTTGGTCAGTTTATGGTTGCAGCAAACGTATGTCACCAACAACAACTTGTCCATCTTTCAGGCAAGCACAGGAAGCATCCTGGAGGTCGTGGTAATGCTGGTGGCATGCATCACCACAGAATCAACTTTGATAAATAGTAAGTAATTATTTAAAGACCGTGTAAAGTAAAATTAAATGTGTGTTTTGAGTTTTGTCACACGGCATAATAGGGCTGGACGATATGGCCAAAATTTTTATCACGATATAGCTCTTAATTTCGGTCGATATCGATATAATTCGATATCGATATAAACAATATAAAAGCCTAAAAAAAACTATAAACTATACAAATAAATTGATGTTCACCTTGTATTTGTATTTAGCCTCCAAAAAGATGGAAATCACCATCAAATAAACATAAAATTCTCAACCCAATAATTCTGTCGGGTCATGGACAGTTTTTTATAGAAACGTTTCACCCTCCATCCAGTTTCCAGATGACCCAACTGAGAATTACAGGTATTGGATTTGGTACCTGGATTATTGAGCATGAACGTTCTCGGCATAAAATTCTCAACTGTGTCAATATTAATAGTTTTAACTTTAAACAAGAACTTTAAAATTTACAGCATTGAAATTCATAGTTAATTAAATAAAACTTTTGGGTATAGTTATTGATGAGAAGCTGACATGGAAATCTCATGGAAATTACTTAAGAATAAAAATAACAAAATCAATTACATTATTGTATAAAGTAAAATAGTTTTTGAATGACAAAGTTTTGAATATATTGTATAATGTAATGATTGTTCCATATTTAATCTGTTGTATTGAAGTTTGGGGAAAAGCATGCAAAACTATTACAAATCCTAATTTTATTTTACTAAAAAGAGCTGTAAGAATTATTATTAGGAAGTGCTATGGTCACCCAACAAATATATTATTTCATCAATTGAAATTATTAAAATGTTATGATTTGGTTGAACATAGTATTTTACAAGTCATGTATAAAACTAAAAAAAATATTACCCCCAAATATTCAATTACATTTTGTTTAAAGTTATTAAACCCTGAAGGGAATGTAAATGTTTGTAAAATCTTCATTTAGAACTAGTGTGAAGGAGCTGAGTTTTAAATCAGGAAACAGGATTGTGTTGACTTGATATCATCATAAACATTTATAAAACTATTTATATGTTTTAAAAGATGATTAAATCAAAGTTGTTGGGAAGGTGTGGTGCAGGTGAAGTGAAGGTTGTTTGTAGTTATTTTGTATTTTTTAAACAAGGGGCAGATATTATAACACTATTTTCGTCTTTCTGCACCTTTTCATTCAGTGTTTTTCTTTCTTTTTATTCTGATGAATCTGTTTTATTTTCAATTTAAAAAAAACATGCAGCACTGCTGGGGCTGTTTGTTTACGTCGTAGTTTCAGGGAAACGTTGGCTCAAACTTTATTCTTCATCTTCTGACTCTCATCATATTCTATCGAGTGGAAACTCTTCAGATTAAACAAGTTAGAATAGATGTTTCCACCGCTAGTTAGAACGACTCTGTCACGTTTTGAAAAATAAACACAAACCGAGTAAGACTCGCTGCAGATGAGACCTGCAGTAAAACCGAACTACGTCCACACCGACGAATTAGTTTTTCCTCTCATCAGTGATGTCGTCTCTTTCTCTTCGCTTGTGAAACTTTGTTCAGTCACATTCTGACGGTCATGAGCACTCGTTTGACTCGTTTTGAAGCGAAAACTTAACGCGCTTTGGAGACTAGCTTAGCTTTTAGCCTGCTACCGCTAACGCCTGCTACTGGACTGAGCGCTGCGTAACAACGACGTCATCACGCACGTTTTGTGTCACAGCTTTTTCCGTCCGGGCGGGTTGTTGAAGCAGCCGCTCCAACCCGAACAGAAAGAGAAAAACGTCAGAAAAAGTTGTAAAATCCTATCGAAATATCGAAAATATGCTTAAACTTCATATCATCGTTATTGAATAAAAGTATATCGCGATATTTATCGTTATTGAATTATCGTCCAGCACTACGGCATATATGTGTTATTAATCACCCATATAAATCTGACTGATTAAAAACATTGTTTACCTTATAAAATTAAGTCTCAAAAATAATGAAAAAACATAATTGTGCCCTGGTCTGAAACGCTGGGGGCGTGTCAGCGCGTGGGCGTGGTTTCAGCGCAGTACTGCGCCCGTGTCCTGCCCAGTGAAGAACTGCGGTAAAGTGAGGATGTTCGCGAAGACTGGCAGCCTAATTGGAGTTCTCCAGCCCTACTCATTTGAACCTCCAGAGCCAGACTCAGACTCTGAGTCAGACAGTGACCACTGTGACGGTCGGCATCGTTCTTCACAGCCTGAGCTGTGTGTGGAGAGGCAGACAGGTGCAGCAGAGATCCAGTAAACCTGCTCTGTTTTTATCTGAGTTCTGGCTGTAACAGCAGCTCCTTTTTCCAAGAGTTACGCTGTTTTTAGTGCACAAACAACTCTGGTTTTGTTTTTAAAGTTGAGGACACAACTATAATTCATAACTCCGCTGTTATGTGTTTAATAATAAGCGCTATTTTAGAAGATGAGCGGACTCGCTGCACCCGGTCCGACCCGGTCACATCGCATGCGGGGTCTGTGTTGGTGATTAAAATATAGAGTAATCACGTTGATAACTAAGTATGCAATGGACCTGTCGCATTTTCTTAGCAAAAAAGGAGCTATAGCTATCTGATGCTATCTGCGATTCGCGAGTGAACGGCTCCACCGAGGCGAAGAACTAATTTATACGGCTGGAGCTGCAGGGGGTGGGGCTAGACCGCGTGACGAAACGCGGTCACATTTAAAACACGCCTAAAAAATCCTGAAACAGACATATCTTTATACAGTACACAGTTTGATCTATAACTCCAAAATTAATTGAGCTACAATTTTGAGACTTTTTACTCATTTACAAGATTACAATTATGACATTTTTAATGTTTATTGAAGAAAATATTGAAATTCACTTTACTATGGCTGTGTCTCAATTCAGGGGCTGCGTCCTGATGAGGACCCAGCCTAGCTGGGCCGAGTAGGCCACGCACTCACAAGGCCGGGTGGGCTGGACGAAACTGCTGAAATGGGACGGTCTAGCCTTCAGGGTTTTTTTTGGGGTGGGAAGTGTGCGCGCTTGGTGTGTGTGTGTGGAAAGAGAAGGGACGCCGTTAAAAAATATTTGTTAGCTGAATATATATATTGTAAGAGGGGGTGAAGAGACGACACAGGAGACAGGCTGCAGAACTTCACCTTTTAATCAACTCTTACTAAACTGGCGGGAACCCGCCCAACACTGCTTTATATACCCACATAACATCCGGTCCTCTGGACCTTTCACAATAAAAGCATCCTGTAATACATTCGGTCCACTGGGTGTGAGTAGAGCCCCCTAGTGGTCCACCACACACGCCCCCCCAGAACACCCAGTAAGGTCCATCACTAGTCCCGCATTTTAGGTTTGATCAAACGACCAGAACGGCTGAACCTGGGCCCTGCAGAACCAGTCTGATGAAGTGGAGGGCTACGAGGAGGGTCTGCAGAAGATTCGGGCTCCAATGGACGTTGAGAGTTTCCGGAAGAAGGACCGCCGTCCGTTAATAATGTGGATGGAGGTCTGCCTCTGCGAGGAGCTTGGGCCGTAACAACCTGATCATCTGACATAACATGAGCTGGTTTAAGCCTATCAATACAGACAGTCTCAGTACGACCCCCTAAATCCAAAATGAAATGTTTCGGACCTGGTTGAAGAACTCGAAACGGTCCATCATACAAAGGCTGTAGTGGTGTCCTGTGTGCATTGTGTTTGACAAAAACAAATTTAGAGGACTCCAGACTCTTAGGGACAAATGACTGCGGTAAACAATGGTGTACCGGACCGGGGACACGAAAAGGGGCCTCCTGAGGTGAAAGATGGAGCAACGGTGGAGCGAACTGTGGTGAGGGTACCTCAGGTAAAAACTCACCGGGGACGCGCACAGGCTGACCGAAAACCAGTTCAGCCGGGGAAGAGCTCAGGTCCTCTTTGGTTGCGGTACGCAACCCCAACAAAACCCAGGGAAGACGGTCAATCCAGTTGTCACCGGTCAATGCAGCACGAAGTGCAGCTTTCAATGACCTGTGAAACCGTTCACACAAACCATTAGCTTGGGGGTTGTAAGCGGTGGTCCTGTGAACGTTAGTCCCCAGACCCTTGGCCATGGTAGACCAAAGCTCCGAAACAAACTGCGGGCCCCTGTCCGATGTAATGTCTGAAGGGGGGCCGAAACGTGCAACCCAGGTAGACAAAAAGGCCCGGGCCACCACTGCAGATGTTGTGGACGTCAGAGGAACCACCTCTGGCCACCTGGTGGTCCGGTCTATCATAGTCAGCAGATGAGTAAAACCCTGTGATGGAGGCAGAGGGCCTACTAGGTCTACGTGCACATGATCAAACCGCCGACTTGGGATGGGGAAAGGTTCCAACGGTGCTTTGGTGTGCCTGTTGACCTTAGCACGCTGGCATGGAACACACGCTGCTGCCCACTCCTTAACTGCTTTACGCAGACCGGGCCAAACAAACTTTGAGCTGACCAGTTTCACAGAGGCTCTAACACCTGGGTGAGAAAGGGAATGTAAGGAGTCAAAAACGCGGCGTCGCCATGAAACTGGAACCAGGGGGCGGGGCCTGCCCGTAGATACGTCACAGAGCAGGAGAGGACCTCCGTCATTCACCCGCCTTTCCTCCAACTCGAGGCCTGTGGGGCCGGACTGGAGCTCGAGTATTTCTGCGTCGCTACGTTGGTCCGCAGCCATAGCAGAAAAATCGATGCCAACGTACACGGGAGCGATCAGCACCCGGGAGAGACAGTCAGCCACCACATTGGATTTTCCAGCCACATGCTGAATGTCTGTAGTAAATTCAGACACCGCTGCGAGGTGGCGTTGCTGGCGAGCAGACCAGGGGTCAGAAATTTTTGACATAGCAAACACCAGGGGTTTGTGGTCAACGTATGCAGTGAACTGGCGGCCTTCCAGGAAAAACCTGAAATGGCGTGTAGCCAGGTAAAGCGCCAGCAACTCTCTGTCAAAAACACTGTATTTCAGCTCATTGTCCCGTAGCGTACGGCTGAAAAATGCAAGCGGCTGCCAAACCCCGGAAACCTGCTGTTCTAACACAGCCCCCACCGCAACATCAGATGCGTCGGTTGTTAAAGCTATTTGCGCCGCTGGGGATGGATGGGCCAAAAGGGCAGCAGTGGCCAGTGCAGCTTTAGCGTCACCAAATGCCTGTAGGCGTTCTGGTGTCCAGTCCACGCTGTCGTTGGGCTTTTTCTTTTTCAGCGCTCTATAGAGCGGACTCAGCAGTTGTGCTGCCCTGGGGAGGAAACGGTTATAGAAGTTAACCATTCCCAAAAACTCTTGTAGCGCTTTAACAGACTGGGGCTGTGGGAAATCTGACACCGCCTGCACTT
>JBBPBX010070147.1:0-13983 GCA_038048925.1 Garcialebias charrua
CTGTACGACCGGTGTCAGAGCTTGGTCCGCATTGCCGGCAGTAAGTCAGGCTCGTTTCCGGTGAGAGTTGGACTCCGCCAAGGTTGCCCTTTGTCACCGATTCTGTTCATAACTTTTATGGACAGAATTTCTAGGCGCAGCCAAGGTGTTGAGAGGATCCGTTTTGGTGACCTTAGAATCGCTTCTCTGTTTTTTGCAGATGATGTGGTCCTACTGGCTTCATCAGTTCGTGATTTACAACTTTCACTGGAGCGGTTTGCAGCCGAGTGTGATGCGGCCGGGATGAGGATCAGTTCCTCCAAATCCGAGGCCATGGTCTTGAGCCGGAAAAGGGTAGCATGCCCTCTCCGGGTCGGGGAGGAGGTCCTGCCCCAAGTGGAGGAGTTTAAGTATCTCGGGATCTTGTTCACGAATGAGGGAAAACTGGAGCGTGAGATCGATAGGCGGATAGGTGCAGCGTCCGCAGTGAAGCGGGCGCTGTACCGGTCTGTCGTGGTGAAGAGAGAGCTGAGTCAAAAGGCAAAGCTCTCAATTTACCGATCGATCTACGTTCCCACCCTCATCTATGGTCATGAGCTTTGGGTTATGACCGAAAGAACAAGATCTCGGATACAAGCGGCTGAAATGAGTTTTCTCCGCAGGGTGGCTGGACTCTCCCTTAGAGATAGGGTGAGAAGCTCAGTCATCCGGGAGGGACTCGGAGTAGAGCCGCTGCTTCTCCACATCGAGAGGAGCCAGTTGAGGTGGCTCGGGCATCTGGTTAGGATGCCTCCTGGACGCCTCCCTGGTGAGGTGTTCCGGGCACGTCCCACCGGGAGGAGACCCAGAGGAAGACCCAGGACGCGCTGGAGGGACTATGTTTCTCGGCTGGCCTGGGAACGCCTTGGGATTCCCCCGGAGGAGCTGCTCCAAGTGGCTGGGGAGAGGGAAGTCTGGGCCTCCCTACTTAGGCTGCTACCCCCGCGACCCGACCCCGGATAAGCGGAAGAAGATGGATGGATGGATGGATATATATATATATATATATATATATATATATATATATATATATATATATATATATATATATATATATATATATATATATATATATACATATATATATATATATACTATATATATATATATACATATATATACAGTATATAGCTTCTTACAATAAAAACTGCTCAAATCAAACTCTAAAACACTCCAGTGTGATTAGCAGCAGCTGTACTAAAGTATCTCTGCAGAACCCGAATGTATCTGCAGATTTTAACCTTTTTTTAAATTTAATTTCTATTAAGTTGCTTTGATGTAATACAAAAAAACTGAATGTTGCATTTTAAATGTAAAGAAAAGACACTTGGATATATTAGATGCCCCTAAATTATGCAGTAATAAGACAACAGGCTGTGCAGCAATATTGACAATATCAGAGAGTCAGAGTCAGAGAGTCTTTATTGTCATTTGCACCGCATGTGGTACATGTGATGAAAACGAGATTATGTACACGGGGTCCCAGTTACATCCAACAACAAATGCAAGAGAAAAACAGTAATAACATCTAGAATTAACTAAGAAAAACATCAACTAGTAATACACTAAGCCTAATATAGTGGAAATAAACAGCAGCACGAACATGAGTTTGTATGAGCAGATGGTCACAGATGAACACAGCAACAAGAAAACAGATCAGCATCAGTATGATGTGATATTTTGCAGTGTTTATTTTTTTATTTTATTTATTCATGAGTCTAACAGCCTCAGGGTAGAAGCTGTTCCTCAGTCTAGTGGTTCTACATTTGATGCTCCTCAACCTCCGTCCTGAGGGGAGTGGGGCAAAGAGTGAGTGTGCTGGGTGAGTGAGGTCTTTCATGATGCAGGTGGCTCTTTTCCTGCATCTGGAGGTGTAAATGTCTGTGATGGTGGGGAGACTGACTCCAACAGACTTCTGTGCAGCCTTCACCACTCTCTGTAGAGCTTTCCTCTCTTCAACTGTGCAGCCTCCATGCCACACGTTGATGCTGGAGCACAGGACGCTCTCCACTGCACACCTGTAGAACGAGGTGAGAACTGGGCTGCTCAGACCAGCACGTCTCAGCCGTCTGAGGAAGTAGAGTCTCTGATGACCTTTCTTGATCAGGCTGGTGGTGTTGTTGCTCCAGCTGAGGTTATCATTCATGTGTACACCCAAGTATTTGTAGCTGGAGACCACTTCCACTGCAGATCCACCTATTTTCAGTGGGGCGTGGGTGTGTTTATTCCTTCTGAAGTCCACAATCATCTCCTTTGTCTTCTTCACATTCATGTGAAGATTATTCTCTTTGCACCAGCTCTCCAGGTGTTCCACCTCCTGTCTGTAGCTGGACTCATCATTGTTTGTGATGCATCCCACCACCGCTGTATCATCTGCAAACTTAACAATATGACAGCCTGGAAGTGTGGCTGTACAATCATATGTGAGCAGAGTGAACAGAAGGGGGCTCAGCACACATCCTTGAGGAGAGCCAGTGCTGAGGGTTATGGTGGAGGAGGAGAAGTTGTGGATCTTCACGGACTGTGGTCTGTCTGTTAAGAAGTCTAGTACCCAGTTACAAATGGAGGGGCTTAGTCCAAGTGTAGATAGTTTGTCTATCAGAGTTTGGGGGATCATGGTGTTGAAGGCAGATGTGAAGTCCACAAAGAGCAGACGCACGTATGAGTCCTTCTGATCCAGGTGGGTGAGAGCAGTGTGGACCACGGAAGAAATGGCGTCCTCTGTTGATCGGTTCTCACGGTATGCATATTGATGAGGGTCCTCGTTGATGTTGACGGTTGCCTTGATGTGGGACATGACCAGTTTCTCAAAACATTTAGCGACTATCGGGGTGAGGGCCACCGGTCTATAGTCATTCAGACCAGTCACTGTGGAGCTCTTTGGGACTGGGATGATGGTCGCGGTCTTCAGGCAGGTGGGAACTGACTCCAGTGCAAGTGAGGTGGTGAAGATGTCAGCCAGCACCTCACAGAGCTGGTCCGCACATTCCTTCAGAACTTTCCCTGGGATGTTGTCTGGTCCGGTTGCTTTATGAGGATTAATCTTTCTGAGACTGCCTCTCACTTCTGCTGCGGTCACTCTGAGATGCTCTTCATCTGGTGATGAGGTGAGTCTGGTGCTAGCAGGTCTGTTTGGATCTTCAAAATGTGCATAAAACTTATATGTGAGGGTTTGAGGAGGTTTAAAGGTATCAAATGTGTCTTTGTGCTACTTTATGAGTCACATGAGGGGGAAGACATTCTGACTTCACAAGTGTTATTATAGTTTTACACCACTGATCTAAAAATAACTCCTCCATGTTTTTATTGCTGCACCTTCAGACATGATCCCCCACTAAGGATGGCTTTGATAAATTGAAAAGGAGCACTGTCTGGACGGGGCTGCAGAGGGAGAGGGAGCTTTGGTCTGGATAATATTTACCCGGTAGTTATGAGACGCAGTGTCCAACAAGAGAAATGTCATGAAGGAAAATGTAACAACTGAACATTTAGCAGAGAAACAACAGGTTAATTTTAGAAGAGTTTGAAAAACAAGAATCAGTGTCAGATTTGGCTGTTAGCGTGTTTTACTGCGATGGTTAGCATTTTGGTTCTTTTACTGGAGTGTTGCTGTTTTATCTTTTGGCTAGTCAGTGTTTAGCTCCTTTTAGTGTCAACAAAACCATTCAGTCCTCAATGGTCACTCCGTATTTTAACAGAAAATGTATTGCTGGATATGGGGAACAGTGACCCCCGCGACACAAAAAGGAAGAAGCGGGTAAAGATAATGGACGGATTGATGGATGGATGGATGGATGGATGGATGGATGGATGGATGGATGGATGGATGGATTCCTCTCATTCGTTTAAAATCTCCTGTCACTTTAATTAAAAAAGTTATTTTAATTTACCAAGTTAAAAAAAACGTCTCAGCAGCTTGTGTTAACCGTAGCGTGGTTTTGTGCGCAACGTTTTTTCCCTGCAGAAAGAAAACGGGACTCTTCAGGTCCAATGAGAAAAAAAATCACTGCTTCACCTTTTTATTTATTGCCTTTTAATAGACTTGGCTCTTAAAATTAAGGAACAAAGAGCATTCTTTAACAACTTAATGTGGAACATGTCTTTTTTTTAAAGTTATAAACACACACACACACTCACAGGTTTGTCTTGCTATCTTTACATGGGCTATGCATTGACTTCCATTCATTTTTCATTAATTTCTATAGCCTGACCCTTACACTAACCCTAACCCCTAACCCACCAATGACACTCGAACCTTATGAGGACCGGGCTTTGGTCCTCACAAAGACCAGTTGGTCCTCACAAAGACCAGTTGGTCCTCACAAAGACCAGTTGGTCCTCACAAAGACCAGTTGGTCCTCACAAAGTAGTATGTGTTCCAAAGTGATCCTCACAAAGTAATATAAACAAGCACTTGCACATCTACTGTATTCAATCATATCTCCTCCTGGATAATAAAGCATGTAACAAGAACGAATGAATCAATCAAAGAGGTGTGTGTGTGTGTGTGTGTGTGTGTGTGTGTGTGTGTGTGTGTGTGTGTGTGTGTGTGTGTGTGTGTGTGTGTGTGTGCGTGTGTGTCATAAAAGCCATCCTGCTTCAAACACACACACTGACCCAGTGATGCACAGCACACCTGGCCACAAGCGTACAGCAGAAATGGTGAAGACAAAGGAGGTAAAATACAAAAACACACGTGTGTGGATATCAGGGCGTGATTTACATGTAGAACACATGAAACACACACACACAGAGAAAGCTCAGACTGAGAGTGCACCACGCTGCTGAGGCTGACGTCATCGTGCTCCACAGAACGTGGATCAATCGGTGTTTCCAGTGTTCCATAGTTCGGATGTAGGTTTAGCAACAGCAGCAGCTTCGTTCTAGCCCTGTCGTCACCATCTTGTTCCTGTGGAGCCACGGTCACATCCAGCAGCACCGCAACCACTGAGTCATCGACTCAACAAGCCTGTTGCTCATAAAATGTGCTTCAAACAATAAAAGACACGTGTCTGGTGGTGGGCGATAGGACTGTTGTGGCTGCTTTAGTGTCTCCCTTTATCTGTGTATTGAAATTAAAATGTATTTTAAAAAGAGTATTTTTTTTTTACCCCTATTATTATTAAGCAAGTTGCAATATCATGTAGACGGCAAAGGTTATATAAATTGCATTTGAACTTAAGCTAATCTTTTTTTTTGGGGGCTGCCATTGCATGTAAATGCATGGAAGCCACCTATTGTTATTGTGCTCGAACGTGTGTCTACATTGCCGTCGAGCGTTAATGCGGCCCGAACCACAATGTCTACCCCCACAAAAGTTATATCAAAACGACTGGCTCGGCCCCCTGATGTGTGCTATTACTTTTATTGGCATTTCGACTTACCATGGCAACGTAATTTGCGAACAAAGACGTAATGAATCTCCAAATCCAGGAACTAGTTGGTTACTGCCCACTTATTATTCTACACCAGAAAAAGTTATCTTTTTCAACTTTAATACGGACCGAACCACAAAGTGAACCCCCACAAAAGTTATATCAAAACGACCGGCCCGACTCAGAGATGTGTGCTATTACTTTTCTAAGCAATCGGAGTTACCATGGCGATGTATTTTGCTAACAAAGTTGCCATATTTCCCCATTGAAAATGAATGGGAGAACACTCCTCACACAAACTGCTGCTGTCAAGTCACATGATTTAGAATCTGATGAAAACATACTCACTGTTGGTACTGTTTGAAACTCATAGAAAGTATTTATCAGATGTATCTCTAGAACTGATTAACATTTGGAGCCATTTTGATTCAAGATGTCTGGCAACAGCCTGGCAGCCCCCGTCAAAGTTTCTCCGGAACTTTCTATTTATTATTATTATTTTGTTTTTACACCATGAAACCAAGTTTTTTTATTTTATTTCTTAAACCTGTCAAACCATCAGAATGTCATACTGTCTGCTTGCTGGTGTCTGACACTAACTTACAGCAAGGAAATACATAATAATAATAATGAATTTAATTTATAACACACTTTTCATCAATGAAAATCTCAAAGTGCTACAAAGTGCAACAAAATCAAAGGTCAAATAAATCAAGTGATAAAACAAGTAAAACCAATAATAGTATCAACTAAGGTCAAAGATAGAATCATGAGGAGGTAGAGTAGGCTCGCTTAAAAAGAAAGGTCTTCAAACCGCTCTTAAAGTCAACCAGTGACTGTGGAGCCCGCAGGCAGTCAGGAAGAGAGTTCCATAGACGGGGGGCAGCCACACTGAAAGCCCGGTCTCCCATGGTCCTTAATTTGGTTCTCGGAATGTGAAGGAGATTACTGTTCTGTGACCGCAGCGACCGGGTGGATGAATATGGAACAAGAATATCCTTCAGATAATCTGGTGAAGCTCCATGTAAGCATTGATGTGTAATGAGAGCAGTTTTGTACTGAATTCTGTAGGCGACAGGAAGCCAATGAAGGTTATGGAGAATGGGCGTAATATGTTCAAATTTACGAGCTCTCAACAAAATCCTTACTGCACTGTTTTGAATATATTGAAGCTTTTGAAGGTATTTACCAGGGATTCCAATAAACATGGAGTTGCAGTAGTTGAGTCTGGAGGACTTCATCAGAACAGAAGACCCAAAGTGAAAACTACGAGTTGTACTGCAACAAACTGCTCAACCATCAGGATACGTCAAATGCACCCGCTTCGGATGTTATCAACCATACGTAGTGGTCAGATTGCCCCTCCTGGACCTCCCAGGAGGTTTAAAGGTACGTTGTCACCGTTACAATCGATGACAGCAGGCTCCGTCTTTAGCTACGTGTTAAAGTTTAGAGTAAAGGGTCTTGGTTAGGTTTAGGCACAAGGGTAAGGGGGTTAGGTTTAGGGTTAGGTTTAGGAAAACAGTTACATAAGCTGAAAAAACACAACACTTCCGGGTTTACGGAAACATGCTGCCTACTCACAGCGATTACAGTATAACGTTGATAACGTTCTTTTAAACATGCTAGGAGGTAGATTGTGACAGTTTCGCCGCTACATATGGGGATGATAACAGTTGATAGCGCCCACTGTATGGACTGACAACATCCGAATCCGCTGTCAAATGAATGTGTCCGCAGTGAATTATGTAGGAGCTATGACAAACTAAACTAAAATCCCTTTGAAGTTTATGCATGGTGAAGATTCTCAGTCATCCAGGACATGATAAAATCAGAACAAGTGTTCAATACAAAAACAACTGGACTTTATTTGTTACAGAAAACGTTTCACCCTCTATCCAAAGGGCTTTTTCAATTCAAAGAGCAGGCTGTGTGACAGAGAAGTTATAAACAGGCTGACATGACACAATGAATTGAATTGAAATTGACATTGAATTGAAAAAGCCCTTTGGATAGAGGGTGAAACGTTTTCTGTAACAAATAAAGTCCAGTTGTTTTTTGTATTGAACGCTTGTTCTGACTTTGACGTTTATGTTACGAAGCTTTATCTCTTCGCAAACTTCTCCTCCAACCGTCAGAACACACTAGTCCCAGTTATTGGACTGGTTTTTTCCAAAACAGCCAGCTGTAAATGGTGATAAAAACAGAAGTCTTGTTAAGTTACGTGAAAATCCTTCAAATGTGACAGGGGAAAATGTTGAGTTAAAGGCCAGCCCTGCCACAAACTCACTGAAGTGCTCATCCCCAGGGTGTGTTATAATGTGTGTATTTACAGTTTTATATAATTTATTTAAAAAAACTGCGTCTGGACGTGAACTGCTCAGAAACCACACATCCGAGGGGAACACGCTGGGAATAACTCATTACTGCTTTATGTGGCTCCATTTTATATTCTATTTACAGTAAACTGCTTTAGTGTGGTGACAACCCTTGGCCTCTTCATTCACCATGAAGGACAACTCTTATGTAAAACTGGAAAGCTGCATTTCAGGTAAGAAAAAAACAAAAAACTGCTTATTCTTGAATTTGACAAATTAAAATGTAACAAATAAGTGAAATGTTTCCTAGCTAGGAACAAAGCAGCCTTTTTTTTTAAATTCAGATTTAGGTACGTTTTTGTGTCAAGTTGAAATAGCCATCCTTGTTTAAAACCACTTGACAAGCTCCATTACTGTTTATGATCAAAGCAGAGCAGAAATGGCTGTTAAATTGTTTAAACTCACCCTGTGGTGTTCAGAAGAAGAAGAAGAAGCTCCTGTCTGGTCAACAAACTGCTTGCTAGCTGATGTCCAGGCAGTGTTTTCCTCCAGAACTGCTCCTTCTTCAGGAGAAACCACCGTCGACTCTGAGATGAATGAAGCCGCTGCGTCTCCTTGTCAACGAATTAACATAAGCCCCGCCCCCCGCACGCTGCGATTGGCCACCGTGCTGGAGTCCTATTCATCTGATTGGACCATGCTTCTTGTCAATCAACAAAAAAGGGAGAAGACTGAAATGTGGCTTTTTAAGATCTGGAGACATTTCACCACGAAATGAAAAAACAAGTTTACAGCTTAAATGAATATTTAGCTGTGTGTGTGTCTGTTAGCAAAATATTCCAAGAACCACTGGACAGATTTGAATGAAACTACTGGGCAGGATTCATTTAACCTTTATTTCTACAGGTTAGTCTCATTGAGCCTCGAGGACTCATTTACAAGAGAGAACACAGATGAGATACAAACAACAATAGATAAACATATAAAAGCAGATGAAATGAAAAGCAAATAGAAGAAATTATAATTTTTTCAAAAACAAAGAAACAAAAACAGCTCCATTATAAAAAAAAAAACAAGCTACATTCAATTATCATACAAATACAGGTGGTCCCCGACTTACGAGCGAGTTCCGTTCGTACGAGGTGCTCGAAAGACGAAAATTCGTATGTCGGAACCCGAAACACGTGTCGCTCGTAAGTCCGGATTTTCAGTCGTAAGTCGGAAAATGTATGCTAGCGCTACTACGAACACCCATTTTTCAACACAAACGTACGTACTGGTTCATAAACATGCTCAGAACTTTGTTTACAAACGGTTAGCTAACACACTTTCATCTAAAAACACATACCAGTGCTGTATTTTCATGATCTGTACAACTTTACTGTTCGTTAGTCCGCTCGTAAGTCCAGAACCTCGTATGTCGATGACGTCGTAAGTCGGGGACCACCTTTACCGTAATTGCCAGTGTATACACAGCTGCTTTTTTCACATGCTTTTTGAACCCTGCAGCTTATACAATGCTGCGGATAATTAAGGGATTTTTAATTTGTGTGTGTGTGGAGGGGGGATGAGCTAACGTCTGTAACTGATTCATTTTTGCAGTCAATCTCATTCAAGATGGCTGCCACAGACAACTAACCTAAAACAAAAAGTCACTTTTACAGGTGTGGATCCAAGACTTGGTGTGGTAGTAGCTGAGACCACTCCGAAACACAGATTCTGAAATGACATGTGCACGATTGTTTGGAGTTTTGCCCTCATCTCTTATAGTCATCTGTGTTTGTTTGTTATCAAAATATCTCATGAATCACTGTACGCATTTTAATAAAACTCGCTGGAAATAATCACTGGATGCAAGGCTACAATTGATCGACTTTTGGAGTAAATATACTTCAAAACGGCTGCCACAGCTAATTTATTTTATGTGTACATGCATTTTGCTAAAATTCTTTTTAGTCAGAGTCATTCACAGCATGTTATGTTGACATTTTGTTATATTGCATGAGATCATGCGTAACATGAAAAGTCTGACTACATTGCTTCTTTTCCATCATTTCTGAGCATTAGATGGTGTTAGTTTAAAACGTTAGCACAAAAGGGTGCATTATTTTAAGAATAGACTCAGTTCCTCTCGTTGGTTTCCCTCCTCCAAACAAACCTTGATTTTTTTGTAGGTTTTTGTTTTGAATTAGAGGCCTCCTTATCCAGAATTAATGATTTTTTTTGTGACACTATTTCCTATTAAGTGGTGAACCCCAGATGTTGACTGAAACTCCAGGCTTGAATGTAAAAAACAACAACAAACAATTTGTTAACGGGAAAGGTGTGAAGGCAGCTCAAATTTCTTACTTTTTGAACCCTGCAGCATCATGAGCTCTTTTCTGCTACAGTTTCTGCAGCTCAACTCTCCATGTTCATGCATCTTCCACCTGCGTAATATCACTACCGTAAAATTAGAAACATCTAAAAATGATGCAGAAAAACTGGTTCATGCATTTGTCCTGTCTAGACTGGACTATTGCACTGGTTTATTATCTGGGTGTCCAAATTTTTCTTTAAAATGTCTTCAGTTGATCCAAAATGCTGCTGCCAGAGTCTATGGAGTTAGTAGAGATCATATCTCTCCAGTTTTAGCTTCACTCCATTGGCTCCCTGTCAAATCCAGAATTTAATTCAAAATATATTATAGTCCATGCTCAATAATCCAGGTAAAAAAAATCCAGCTGTTTTGTCAAGTCGTCTTGATGGTTATTTTTTTGTTGAGCCATTTCGTCCTTCATCCAAAGGACTTCATTTGTCCAAGGAGCACAACAAACTGAGTCCAACAAGCAGCACACTCACATAGTCAAAACAACAAAAGAACCATTTGCACCACTGCAAACAAAAAAAGAAGAAACTATCCAGATGACCTGACTGAACACCGTTGGATTTTTTTTACCTGGATTATTGAGCATGAACTTTGGTGTTTTGAACCGCTTTGGATATGGCTGCCTCAGAGGGGTCGACGAAGGAGAGGGCAGGCCCCAGAAACCGTCTTGACACCAACAAACTGGTTGGTTCATTATGTGAGTGTGCTGTTTGTGGGACTCCGTTTGTTATGGCTCCTCACACTGATGAAGTCCTTTGGATGAAGAACGAAACATCACAACAAAAAATAAACCGACCAGATGACCTGACTGAAAATTGTTGGAAAATTCGAAATCTTATTTTTAACCTACAAAGCCCTCAACAACCTAGCTCCATCTTATATTACAGATCTTATTGTTCCATATTTTCCTAACAGAGCATTCCGCTATCAGACTGCAGGGTTGCTTGCGGTTCCTAGAATTTACAAAAACAGAATGGGAGGAAGATCTTTCAGTTTATCAGGCTCCTCTCTTGTGGAACCAACTTCCAGTTTCTGTCCATGATGATGATGATTAGCCATTTAGTCGAAGTCGACTTTCGGCCACTTTATGGATCTGTCCTCTCCATGCGTTCCTGTCCTCTACGATTACTTTGAGTTCTGCGATCGTCTTGCTGGTGGCCGATGCGATTGTATCAAGCCAGCGTATTCTTGGCCGTCCTCTTCTTCTCGTCCCGCTCACTTTGCCCAGCATCATCGAAGTCTCCAGTGAATTTGCGCGCATAACGTGGCCGAAAAAGGACAGTTGCTGTTCAACGATTTTGCCCTCAAGCGACATTTTCGGCTTGACACGGTCCAGGACCATCTTGTTTGTTGTCCGCGATGTCCAGGGTATGCGCAGTAGTCTTCTCCAACACCAGAGTTCGAAAGCGTCGATTTTTCTTCTTTCCGCTTTCCTGATTGTCCAACGTTCACATCCATATGTTGCTATGGGAAAGACAATGGCGTTGACGAGTCTAGTTTTCGTCGCAATGCTCACGTCCTTGCTCTTCCAGACTTTATCCATTCCTTGCATTGCGGCCCGGCTGAGTGCAATCTGCCTTTTGAATCTGTTCATGAGGCTGACACATTGTCCAGTTTGAAGACTGGGATTAAGACTTTCCTTTTTGATAAATCCCATAGTTAGGGTCGGCTTGTTATGCTGCTACAGCAAACCCCCTACTTACGACTCCATCGACCTACGAACAGCGGGACCTACGAACGTATCATATTTAATAAAAATATTAAATTACTGTATTAAATAATTTTTTTTTTTTTGTTTGTTTGTTTAAATGTTCTTAATTTCATGTGTACATCACTTTGTTGCAGCTGTGGTTGTTTTAAAGGCTTTATAAATAATAATTATGATAAAAATGATCATTTCTGATCATTTTTGAGCAATCTTGGGCAGCAGGAAGTAGGTCTTCAGTTTACACGGTCACAAATTAATGTAGAACACCGGACGCCATTTTAGGTTCAGTCACGGGGGTCTCCGGTCACAAATTAATGTAGAACACCGGACGCCATTTTAGGTTAGCTGCCGGGAGCTGGCCTGACCAGGATCGCATCATATGGATTAATTACTAGCTGGAATCGCTCTGTGAGCTCTGTGGACGTCTCAGGCTGGAAGAGCAGCCGCTCTGTGAGCTCTGTGGACGTCTCAGGCTGGAAGAGCAGCTGCAGATTGATCGCCGATCGCGCCGCCGCTCCAACACCAGCTCATGGCCTGGCTAGCAGAAGCTAGCCAGCTAGCTAACACAGGCCTTGAGCAGCTGCCGTGGTTAGCTCGCCTGCCGCCGCGCTGCTCGGCCCGACAACAATCAACGCATGGCAACCTAAGATGTCGGCTTTGACCATCTCAAAGTAAGAAAATATATTTTTATTTATTCTGTAAATGTGAATAGCAATGTTTAACATTACAGTACACTACTGTACATGCTTAAATGTGTGCGCACGCTCCGTTAGCGGTATTTCCACGACCTACGAACGGAATAAGGACCTACGAACTGGACGCTAATTTCACCCACTAGCTACGGCAGAATCGAGCTGCGAACCGTTCTTATCTCCCTAACTCGTACGTAACTAGGGGGCTACCTGTATAGGCTTAGACTACTAGAGGACAAACTGACCTCATTTTTAAAAAATGAATAGCTACCAATACATACATGTGAATACAGTAGTTTGCATTTTAAATTATTTCAATCTTAACATGTGATTCTCAACCTGCCATTGTGTATCTGTTCCTTTCAAACCCAGTCGGTCTCCTTTGACCGGCTGGGTCTGTCCAGCCAGACTCAGGCTTGTGAGCCTGGTTCTGCTAAGGTTTCTTTCTCATGAGGGAGTTTTCTTTTCCACTGTGACCTTCATGCTTGCTGAAGATGAGAGTTCTGCTCCTCAGATAAATAATGTTATTAATTTACTTTAAATGTATATGAATGTTTCTGTTCAGTGCCCTGAGAGGACTTTGATTGTGACTTGGTGCTATATGAATTAACAGAACTGAACTGAAATGCTAACGCTAACCCTCTGGGTTTGTTTCATAGAAACTACACCTGGCACCTCCAGTCTGCATGTTTCTCTTTCTGTCCTCAGCTTCCAGTCAGTTGAGGCTGATAGTCACTCAAACTGGTTGTGGTTCTGCTGGAGGTCCTGTTACAAAGAAGTCGTTCCTTCCCTCTGTCGCCCACCTCCCTGTGCTTACCCAGGATGGACATTTGTTGGTTTCCTTCCTCTTATCAATTTGTAATATACTCTAACTGTATTTTGATTTTGGATCTGTTTTAGGATATGACTGCATATACAGTAATCTGATCTGCACATGCTCTTTTTGTATAATGCCCTGGAGTAACTTTTGTTGGGAACTGGTGTGATATAAATAACTGAAATGACTTAGAAGGAACAGTGAAGGATCCATTAACTTACCCTGCGTGGTGGGGAAACGTCACCTCTAAGACCTTCTTAATTTCTCTATCATTTTGCATAATAAGTAGGAGATACAGGCTATAAATAACCAGAAGCTCAGATTTTCACAGGGAATATGGTGCAAGTAGAAGCCCCTGCCATAATACCACTGACAGCCATTAGATTCACAAAAAAGATTTAAAGAGTCCAGTTCTAAACCACTATAAACACATAAACTGTGGCATCCAATTTTTATTTATTCCATTCACACGTTCTGAACAACAATCAGTTTAAAACTTGTCAACTTTAGGGAGTTTAAAGTAAAGAGTGACACAAACTCTAAATTTAGTACCTGATCTGCTTTCCTGAAAATGTTGAAGAAAACTAGAAAAAGAGAGGAACGTGTCACAGCCTGGCCACCGTCAGCAGGAGCCTCTGGTGTGACCTTCAGCTCAAGGTCAACATCCATCACGCTTCAGTGTGTGTG
>JBBPBX010070148.1:4982-18669 GCA_038048925.1 Garcialebias charrua
CGCTGAGCTATACTGTGAACTGCCTGCGCGCAGCACGCGCGCAGCACGCGCGCGTCGAGCGGCGTGCTGCCCAACGCACAGCTATACTGGAGCCTTAAGATGGGGACAGTTGAACCCGGAGGCCTCCACCTCTGTTTAATGATGGACGGTTTCTTTTCACAAAGCTTTTAAACCCCAAAATACATTAAGGCAAAGACTGGTTCATCACAAAGATCAGGGAAACTAAACAGCCACTGGCCAAAAGGATGGCCCAGCACAGAAGATCAACATCATCAGGTCAGGACTCTGTGGTCTACACTCATCTCCATGCCAGTGGTCACTCTTTCAGGGATGAAGATGTTCACATCCTTGATAGAGAGGAACGATGGTTTGAGAGAGGAGTAAAGGAGGCCATCTTTGTGAAAAGAAACCGTCCATCATTAAACAGAGGTGGAGGCCTCCGGGTTCAACTGTCCCCCTCTTACAATGCTGTGATTGTTAGTATCACTCAGCCAGTGTTGCCAGATCTCGCGACAGAAACAAGCGACCAGCCCCATGAAAACAAGCACAAACAAGCGACTCACTCTTTGAAAACAAGCCCAAAAACTAGCCCAACGGGCAACCCACCTTATTGTTTAAAACAAAGGCAGTTTTTAAACAGTATAAACATAAATTTATTATGGCATTACATATAAACAGCAAAATTATGCTAAACACATTTTGCTTCATTTAACAGAGAGACCTGAATTTTAAACGAAGAGTGATGACAATGGACAACGACAACAACAGACAATCATAAAGGATGCATACAAATTAAAAAATTTAATAAAAATTAAACAGCAAACTCATAGTTTGCAAAGTCAACAAAAAACTTTCTTAATCTCTATCCTGAATCATGCTTTAAGTGTGTGCTCTTTCTCCTATTCTTTATTATATTTTTCCCCATATTTCCCACTTATTGGAACTCATTTTAGCCTGGTCTTGTCACTCTAGACAAAGAACAAAGAATAACAAGCCCAAACAAGCGACTTTACAACCGGCACAAGCCCAAGAAACCGCAACAAGCGACTCACCAAAATCAGAAGCGACTTCGGAATATAGCAAACCCAAAGTCGCTTATAATAAGCGGACTTGGCAACTATGCACTCAGCCCTCTGTGAATAGCAAACAACCATCAGGGTGCTAACGATCCATCGTTAGACTGATGGTCCTCCATGATCATGTGAGCAGCTGGTTTCGGCTGTCATCAGCCAACGGGTTGATCCACTGTGAGAGGGTGCTATTTATAAGACTGAGCTGAATACAGCAGCTCAGACTGAGGAAGTCTTTTGGACGAAAGACGAAACGTTTCTACAGTTTTTTTGTTTTGTTTAGTTTTTTGAATGTCCAGAGGACCAGACTTAGCTTTTTTACATCATATATATTCTTTTGAGTGTTTACAACCACTAACGAGTGTAACAGTACTGCTGTGGTGATCAATATGAAAATATTCATATATTTATCATTTAAACTGGGCCTATAATAACTACCTAATGTAGATGTGACGTGTGGATTTTGTGTGTAAAGAGCACAAACATTCTTTAACAGATTTTTTATTAATCGCATTGATGAAAGTATTAACACCAGTATATCTTTACATGGGGTGGAGGGTGTTGAGCCTATGTGTGTATGCATGTGTGTGTGAGCAAAAATGTATGTAAGCAAAAGTGGAGCTCTCTCTCTTCAGCATGTTTCTTTTTGTTGCTAATTTCAGCAGTTTTCAGATAATTTCATGTTATTGTGGTAATTTCTTGCTACTTTCAGCCTAATTCAGCAAACCTGTTCTCTTTCTGCTTCCTTCTGCTAGTTTAAATGTTTTTCTGATTTTCAATTTCTTTTCAGCTTATTTTTTTTGGTGTTAATTTTAGGTGTTTCAGCTAATTTCCCCATTTTTGTGGTGCCCTTCTTTATCTTTTTGCCCTTCTTGCTCTTGCCCTTATTCTTTAAGGCCTTGCGGACGCTGTAGCCTCTCCACCAGGCCTGAATGGTAACAGCAGCTTTGAGCTTCAACTCCAACACCCTGATCTCCTCTTTCCTCTTTTCTTCTGCCAGCTGCTGCTTCTCCTGGATCTGGTTGTACTGCACCTCCAGGGCAGAAAATGGTCCCTGCAACTTCGTAATGTCCTCCTGAAAACTTTCCTTTTCATGAGCCCCCAGCTGAGCCTGAGACAAGTGAAGAGAAATGAAAACAGGGGAGAGACATAAAGATGAACACTGTCATTTCAACCTCTAAAAGATTACAATCTCTGAAACTGCAGCTCCTGTTGTGGTAAAATGCAACGGACCTCTGACCAACATGGACAATCTGCTACACTACTAATGTCCGTTGGTTTTCTGGGTTTTCTAGTTTTTGTTTTGACCACAAATGTATATAGAGCATATAACCTTTTAATATTTATATTAAGTATTATTTAGAGAAAAAAACTTAATGACTCCTCATTTTGAGATGAAGTAGTCACATTGAGCCAATACTATTCGGTTTATAAATTGTATATGTTTTTAGTGATGCATAAAAGAAAAAGCTAGACTGATTGATGAATAGATGGATGGATGGATGGATGGATGGATGGATGGATGAATGCATTTAGTTTGTACCTGAATTTTTTCCATGTTCTCTTCAAATGTTTGAAGCAAGGTTTGAGTCGTGATCTCCAAGTTCTCCTTTTCCTGTCAAAGAGGGACATGTGAAAAACACAAACAAAACTGATCACATGAAAACATGGAACTTAAAAAAAAGTGACAATTTGTTTAATAATAATATAAAACTTTATGGTCATTCAAAATTGTACCGTGTGTCATGCATTGGGATGCTGACGGAGTTCAAGTGATGACGTGTGTGGGGGCGGGGTTAGAAGGTGTTCGTTCTGGAAGTGCGGTGGCAGGTGGTGGATGAAGATGGTTCAATAAAGTGAAAGAAACTATACCACTTCGTCTATGATTCAATTCAGAGTATCTGCCTAATTCAGTAATAAGGTGGATATACAACAATGGCGACGAGGAATAACAATGTCACGCTGAAGATGACAACAGATTCATGTGGATTGTAAAAGACGGTGTCGCGCTGAAGACGTCAACGGCAACACGAGGTTAGCTAAAAAAGTTCAAGCTAACATGGAAAAGTCAAGTATTCAACCGTTCGCTTGCTACACGGATCCAGCGACCCTTGGACCAAGATGGACAAGGTGGCTGACATCATTTGAGCTGTATGCAGACGGTAAAGGACTTATTCTGTCTGATGATGCCACAGACGCCATTAAACAGCGGAGGCGTGCGCTGTTACTGCACTTGGCCGGACAAGACGTGCAGGACATTTTTTCTACATTACCACAAGGAGGTGAGGTTACGGATTATGAGGCTGCAGTGGATGCGCTGAACACTTATTTTGTGCCACGAGTAAATGCAGCATATGCTCGTCAGACTTTTCACAAAATATTCCAGAAACAAGGTGAGACTGTTCAACAATTCTGTACTCGCTTGAGGCAAGCTGCAAGAGACTGTGACTTTCGTGGCGATAATGATAACCAAATAAGAGATGCGGTTTTGAGCAAATGCACATCTGAATACGTGCGAAGAAAGTTACTGGAGGAGGGTCCCGGCTTGACACTGGCTCGTACACTGGAGGTGGCTTCGCAGTGTGAGCGCGTGGAGGAGCAGATGGCAGCGATGAGCTTCACCGAGGAAAAGAAGATGGAGGACGCGGTCAACAGGATTGTAACGACAAAGAAAGGAAAATACTGGAAATCAAAAGAAAAAGTGAAGGAGGAAAATAAAACAGAAAGACAGTGTTACAGATGTGGATTCACAGATCACATGGGAAAAGATCCAAAATGCCCAGCACGAGGACAAACATGTCACAAATGTACTGGTAAGGACCACTTTTCAAAAATGTGCCGCACAAAAAGGCAAAAGAACCAAAATGTGAATATGCTGGATGAATATGCTTTATTGTAAATGAGGACAATGTACCTGATAAACTGTCATTTTCTGTGGGGGGAGTCGAGCTAAAAATGTTGATTGACTCTGGTGCTACAAGTAATATAATGGGAGAAAATATATGGGAAAAACTTAAAGCTGAAAAGATAAAATGTTATTCATATGTACCTAAAGGGCAGAGAAAGCTGTATGCTTATTCCTCAACACAAGCTTTAAACATTAAAGGAGCATTCAGATGTGAAGTGAAGATCGGCAACAGGAGAGAAGAAACAGAGTTTTTGGTCATAAGAGGCAATGGTGAACCACTCCTGGGTAAAAAAACTGCTATAATGCTTGGGGTACTAAAAATAGGAGAAAATGTAGCAGTGGTCTCAGAATCAAATAACATTTGTCAAGAACAGTACCCAGATGCATTTGAAGGAATAGGAAAATTAAACACCAAACAAAGCAAACTCACAAAAGAAAGAGTGAGAGCTGTAGCAGAGACAAGAGAACCAAGAAATGCTGCAGATGTTGATGGGAAACTAAATATGGCTGACTCATTATCAAGACTGTTATCAGATAAGATAACACAAGACACACACATTCATGAATCTGAGGAGTATGTGAGACAGGTTGAGGAGGCATCTGCCACAGATTCAGAATTAACAGAGGTGCGAAAAGCAGTTGAAAATTGACATTTTGAAAAATGCAAAGCATATGCACCCATTGCTAATGAACTGTGTGTGGTGGGACAAATAATTTTGAGAGGAACACGCATTGTGATGCCAGAAGAGCTAAGGGCTAAAGCAATTATGTTGGCACATGAAGGACATTTAGGAATTGTAGGGACAAAACAACGTCTCAGGACAAAAGTATGGTGGCCTGGCATGGACAAAGCAACAGAAAAATATTGCAAAACATGTCATGGTTGTCAAATTGTAGCCAGACCTGATCCACCAGAACCAGTGAGAAGCACACTTTTACCGGATGGACCGTGGCAAGATGTGGCGGTAGACTTACTGGGACCATTATCTTCAAATCACTCCATTCTTGTGCTAATAGACTATTACAGCCGTTACTATGAATATGAAGTGTTGACATCTACAACTGCTGAGAAAGTCATAGACTCTATTGACAGTATGTTTAGTAGACATGGTCTACCAGTTTCCATTAGATCTGACAATGGTCCACAGTTCAAATCAGAATTATTCAAAGAATACTGTGAGAACAATGGAATAAAACATGCGAGGACAACACCAAAATGGGCTCAAGCCAACGGCGAAGTTGAACGTCAGAACGCATCACTGATGAAGAGGATCAGAATTGCACAAGCTGAAGGACTGGACTGGAAACGAGAACTAAGAAAATATGTGACAGCTTATCGCAGCATTGAACATGCAACCACAGGCAAAAGTCCTGCAGAACTTTTATTCAACAGAAAAATGAGAGGAAAATTACCGGACATGAGTGAAACAAACACAGCTGCGTTGGATGTACGTGACAGAGACGCAGAACAAAAAGGAAAAGCGAAAAGTTATGCTGACATCCGAAGAAGAGCTCAACATTCAAAAATAGAGCTGGGAGACACAGTGCTGGTTCAACAGGAAAAAGTTGACAAATTAACAACACCATTTAATGCAGTACCACACAAAGTCGTGAGCAAAACAGGAAACCAAGTTGTGGTTGAATCACCAACAGGAGTTCGGTATCACCGAAACACCACACATGTGAGAAAATATGAAACTGAGGAAGGAGTTGGTGAACAAAAACTGTTTTCTGAAAATAAAGACTTTGAGGATGAAAAAGAGGACACTTACAGTGCAACACCACAAGAGGGCACTCAAGACTTAGAAATGGAAAAGACATTCAGACCTCAGAGAATCAGAAAGACTCCAGAGAGGTTTCGTGACTTTGTATAAAAAAAAAAAAAAAGGAAATGGTTATTCAGGGTTCTAAGAAATGTAAATTGTTTTATGTTGTTTTGTGACTAAGGAAATGTATTGGTAAGCCTGAAGGCGTGAAGATGATGGAAAAGAAAAAAAACTGATGTTTAAATGTATGGAGGGGGAAGTTGAAAATCTAAGGAAAAGGGGGATGTCATGTATTGGGATGCTGACAGAGTTTACGTGATGACGTGTGTGGGGGCGGGGTTAAAAGGTGTTCGTTCTGGAAGTGCGGTGGCAGGTGGTGGATGAAGATGGTTCAATAAAGTGAATGAAACGATACCACTTTGTCTAATTATTCAATTCAGAATATCTGCCTATAAGTATTAAGGTGGATATACAACACCGTGCACCTTCAAAATTGAACAAAATGTCATTTCATTTTAATCTTGCCTCTCTGAGAATCCTCTGTTTCTGATAGTTTTCAAGCATCAAGCTGTTCAGCTGAGCTTTCGGCTGGTCTATTTCTGTGTTCAAAGTGGCCAGCTTTGAGCTTGATGACAACTCATTTGGCTCATCTTGCTTTTCTTGGAGTGGAGATGTTTCCTTTTCTTCTTTAACGGGGCTGCTTAAATCTTTCTTAAAGCTTTCAATCTCGTTGCTTTTTCTTAAAATCTGCAGAAATAAAAGAAAAATATGCCAGATGTGAGTGAGTTTACATGGGATGAAGCCCTTGAGGCAGGTTGCAGATCAGTTTCTCACCTCTTCCTGTCGCTCCAGGTCTTCCTCTAGTTGCTTCGTGATTTCATGAACTTGGTTCTGTAACCTCATGATGTCCAGACTAGAGGATGAAATTGTTTGGTTTTGGAGTATCCCATGTGGATTTTCATTATGAGCAGAAAGCAAACTTTCTACCATACAGCCGTGAAAAATCTCAAGTGTTTTGATGAACTTCTCCCCTACTTCCAGGGGAAGTTCTTCTCTAAGGTCTGAAAGCACATGTGGGTGGTTTCTGAAGTACCTGAACACATCTCTGACTGAGTTCTTTATGTCTTTTTTGAGCTGAATCGTTTTTCTATCCATTTCTATTGTCCATTTCTTTTTCTGGCCTTTCAGCTTCTCCAACCTTTCTTCTAAAAACTGATGTGCTTGAAGAATCCTGCTCAAGTCCTGGTCCACATCAGACTTGCTGTAAAACTGGAGGATGGTGAGCAGACACAGAGCAATTTTTACTTGACTGATGCAGAAAGTTCATTCTCAATAGTCCAGGTATCAAATCCGCTCATTCTCAATCAGTTCATCTGGACAGTTTCTTTTTAGTAGAAACGTTTCACCCTCACTCCAGAGGGCTTCGTCAGTCAGAGCAGTCCAAAGCAAACTGAAGCTACCCCACCAAGTAAACAACTTAAGTGGACCAACCAGTTTGCTGTAGCCAAGATGGTTTCTGGGGGCTTGTCCCTCGTCGACTCCTCCCAGGCAGGCAGACATGTCCAAAGTGGTTCAAGACCAGAAAGTTCATTCTCAATAGTCCAGGTATCATTGATACCTGGACTATTGAGAATGAACTTTCTGGTCTTGAACCACTTTGGACATGTCTGCCTGCCTGGGAGGAGTCGACGAGGGACAAGCCCCCAGAAACCATCTTGGCTACAGCAAACTGGTTGGTCCACTTAAGTTGTTTACTTGGTGGGGTAGCTTCAGTTTGCTTTGGACTGCTCTGACTGACGAAGCCCTCTGGAGTGAGGGTGAAACGTTTCTACTAAAAAGAAACTGTCCAGATGAACTGATTGAGAATGAGCGGATTTGACTGATGCAGTTTTCCAAAACCGTGGAAATATGTTCAGCCTCAGGAGAGAGCTCCTCCTTTAGTGACAAATGTGTATCTTCTGACTGCATGTTTCCTTTGTTTCCTCTGAGATCTCCTGTCAAACAAACAAGAAGGTTATATGTTTGTCTGTCTATAGATAATGCCTGTATTAACTCATTGTTAGTCTAAATATCTCTAGAAATATCTAGAAAAAAGCTTTTGTTCATTTTATATTTTTACCTGTTTCTCAAAATTATAAACCACCATGGTGACAAAACAATAACAAAAGCAGTGGTGGGATGTAACGAAGTACAAGTACTTCGTTATTGTACCTAAGTACATTTTTCATGTATTTGTACTTTACTTAAGTAGAGTTAAACGTGGTTTTGCTTTGTGTTAAATAAAAACTTTCAAAGGTATAGTCATTCCTCTTTCTTATTTTGCTTAATGACATTTTAAGCCCGAGATACACTCGAGCGTCCTCACGATACGCCTATACGCAGCGTACGTACGCTGTGGCAAAAGCGTAGCCCCGCGTAGCCCCTCAGGGCACGTACGCGCAAAAGTTTTTTTTACTACGCATACGCGATGCGCGGTGTCTGAACATAAACTTCCCCGGCGCCGGACTGTTTTGTATGTTACACAAATTAAATAAATTCCCCTTCTTTATCGCTGATCGGGCCTTTTCTTTTGTTTTTTTGCCTAAAGTCAAGTAACCGCTTCTTCCTCCGTTCACTCGATGATTGAAATGAATGAATTCAGGTCCTACCTGGGTGCGCGATGTTTTAAATATCCCTGGTGGGCTGTGTGCTGCAGGAAAAGCACTCCCTGTTATTATTTTTATTTCTGAGAGAACTTTTTACAACATATATAGTAGAAACACCGCATGAACACCGCCGCGGTCTTCAAGGCGCTACATGAGCTGGCTGTCAATCATTTCAGTAGGCGTGTCAGCAAGTAACCAATCAGCGAGCTCAGTTGAGTCCCCTCCGTGTGCAGCTGCTCATATTACAACAAGGAGAACGCGAGCGTTTGAAAGCTGATAGTTTCTGACATATGCTGAAGCATATCAGCAAAACACATGCGCACAAAATGCGCGCGTATGGTGGCGTACCTGAGGACGCATGAGTGTATCTCGGGCTTAACTCTGCATGTCATCCCTGAAATTCTGACGCACAGAATCACAAGTCCAAGTGTGAACTGTGTCACAGAGTAAACACAATAAAAACATGTATTATCTGCAGCATCGTTCATTAAAATGGCTCAACACTATTAATGTATTACAGAAAATATACACATGGTAGCCACACATATTGGGGTCTGCAACCTGAGGCTCTGGAGCCACATGCAGCTCTTTGGTCCCTCTGCAGCGGCTCTTTCAAGCTTTGACGACAACGACGACGACAAACTAGTTTTAGCAGTTTTTATGTCATTTCATTGGCAAATATGTGGATATTGGAACAGTACAAGGAGTAAAACTTTAACTTTATGCTTTATTTCTATTCATTTTTCCACATATAAAAAAACCTAATAGATTTTATTAATTACCGGTAAAAAAAATCCCTCTCTTTAAAATAATCTGTTTGTTTTTTTTAATTCGTCTTAAATTGTAAAAATAGAAATTATTAGTTATTTTAATTTTTATAATGTCACCCCTAGTGGACACAAAAGCCCCTTCCAACAAAGCTAAAGTGGCCCATGGGCCACCAGTTGATAACCACAGTTGTAGCATGTTGCGGCTCTGAACACTTTAATTTAGTGATAGAAGGCATAAAATGGTTCTTTTGATTGTAAAGGTTGCAGACCCCTGTTCTAGACTATTGCATTAGGTAATACATTCAGCAAGTACTTTTACTTTTAATACAAGTATTTTTAAACGCAAGCACTTATTTACTTTTACTTAAGTAAAAACGTTAATAGAGTACATTTTTGTCTGTTTATTTGTACTTTTACTTGAGTACAGTGTTTGACTACTAGTCAGTGGTCTCCACCAGCGGACAAAAGAAACTAAACAAAAAGGTGTAAAAACAAACGCCATGTATTTAGGATATTTGTTATTTTATTCTACGATCACAGAACAGTAATTTCCTTCATATTCCTCGGACCAAGTTGAGGACCATGGGAGACCGAGCATTCTGTGTGGCTGCCCCCCGCCTGTGGAACTCCCTCCCTGACGACCTGAGAGCTCCACAGTCACTGGTTGACTTTAAAAGCAGCATAAAGACCTTTCTTTTTAAGCAAGCCTATTCTGCCTCCACATGATTTTATCTTTGATCTTAGCTGATATCATTATTGATTTTACTTGATTTTATCACTTGTTTTATTTTATTTATTTTTTAAGCAAGCCTAATCTGCATCCACATGATTTTATCTTTGATCTTAGTCGATATTATTATTGATTTTATTTGATTTTATCACTTGTTTTATTTTGATCTTTGCTTTATTACACTTTGTAGCACTTTGAGATTTTTATTAATGAAAAGTGCATTATAAATGGAATTCATTATTATTATTATTATTATTAGGAAAGTAAAGCCGAGGTGAGGTTGGTCAATCACATTTCATAAAATTTCTATTTCAATCTCTCAAAATTACCAGCTCTTGCAAGAATTATTGATTTTATTTGTTTGTAATTCTTTTTTTTTTTTGTAAGGAAAGCTCATCAGAACACTTCCGGATTAGGAAGCCATTTTGGAAAACAAACGTTCACCTTTTTTTACAAGTTACTAATTTAACTAATTAAAATTTAAAAAAAACTTTGCGTTCTTCTGTCTTCTATTAGGATTTAAGCTAAAAGTCCTACCTCTTACTTCGTCTGAAACGTTTGTTGACGTTGTTGCTATGATACCATAAGATATTGTGTCATAGCAACCAGAGCACTCTTTCAAACTATTAGTACACAATTGCTCATACATCAACAATAAGAGACAGTAACCTTAATAACATATGTGTGTGTCCACAAAAATAAATAATAATTTTGTAAATTGAGCACCATGGTAACTTTTAAATTAACGGACCCGGTTATATATGCAGCATTTCTTTATTTTGAAAATCATCCAGACTGCCGTAAATTGACTTGGTGTCGTGACTCGTGTTGTTTTGTTTGGTAGTGATGAGCAAATTAAGCTTTTATGACATACTGAACCACCAAGAAAAGCATTTTCAAAAATTGTTTTTTTTTAAGCTTCAGTTACAGCGACCTCTCCTGGCCACCTGCAATGCTGCAGTTAAATCAGGCTATCTGATTTTATGCACACAAGAACTTTAATGAAGAGTGTTAAAGAAGCTACTTTACTCGTAGAAAACAGTTTAAGTTATGTAGCGACTTTCTATGATCTCACTTGGACAATTTGGTATTTAAAGTTTACGCTTACTCATTACATGTCCAAATAAAGATTGAATGTGCATCGTTGTGCAATTATTATTTTTGTATTTCTTCTTTCGGCTTCTCCCTTCATCAGGGGTCACCACAGCGAACTAGTCGCATGAAGACTTGGCATTTGTTTTTATGCCGGATACCCTTCATGACACAACCACAGACCACCAAGCTACCACAGCCCTCTGTGTGGAGCAGAGAGTTGATATCTAGGGTTCCCGGGGGAGCAGATGGTGTGGGTTAAGGGCCTTGCTCAAGGGCCCAGAGTGGGGCAGATGAGGGTGGAGACAGGTGTGACTGCTTCACTTATCCCACCCACATTTTTGATGTTGTCGGTACCGGGGCTTGAACCAACAATCTTGCGATCACAAGCTCACGTTCTTAACCTCTGCGCCACCACTTTTAATATTCAACTTTATTTCAAACATACAACATTACAAAGATCTACCAAACCAAAGAAGCATTAAATCACAACAACAACAACAAAAGATACATAACTATCACAGACCCTACAAACTAGACCTCACTTAAATAAATATAAATGCAAATATCTCAATAAATATGCAAAAATAAATTCAAGTTTAAATATCAGAGGGTCTGAAACAATAAACAAAAGAAATACAATACAAAGAGAAAAGGAATTCAACCTGGAGAGACTTAAACAACGAGAGAGAAGAATACAATTCAAAGGTTTTATTGACTAGGGTTTATTTGGCGCTCGAGCCCCGGCGGAGGGTATGCATGCCGACCGCTGAGAGCTTGAATGTCTGGCATAGGGAGATAGATTATGGATATCTACCCCCCCCCCGAGACCCGAACCCGGAGTCGGGGATCGAAGTCATCCAACTCATCCCACCGGTACGTGTATGTTGTTCATCCATCGGTTGTTGGTTCCGGTTAACCCTGAGACAAACTCCATCGCAGAACTCCCATCCTGAGCAAGCATGATGCGACAGTGGGAAGGAAAAACTCCCTCGTGAGGAAGAAACCTCCAGCAGAACCAGGCTCAGGACAAGTGACCATCTGCCTTGACCGACTGGGTTTCAGGGAACAGGAAGCAGGAACGTACAGTCGTAGGACCAGGATGGAGGCGAGCAGGATATCCCCTGGAGGCGTAGTCGGGACGAAGAACAGGGAAGAACTGAGGACCCTGAAACCCCGGGTGGAGATGGGGAGGTGGAGGGACGCGACTGGACTGCAACGGACAAACAGGAAGAGCTGAGGAAGGGACAGCCATATATCCGGATGGACGGTGATTAGTGACTCGATGCAGCTGGGGTGTTTGCCATTTTGAATTTGCGTCTTCATTAAACAAAGGGATCTGCTTATGGGGTAAAATAAGATTTCTGAATAAGCGTTTTTGTTCTTAGAAGTTTCTTATTGTTAAAGTTAAGCTTTCAGTAGAGGCAATGTATATTTTTAGGTCAGACTCTTTAAAATTATTAAATGAGGGTATTTTTTCATTCCACTTCATTTTGTGTATATAATATTTTGCTATTAAGATTATAATTAGATTTATTATAAATAGTTCGTCTGAAGAAAAGAATGAATTATTAAAGATGAGCAATATTTGCATTTTTGATAACACAATGTGCTTTTTAATTTTTTTCAGTAAACAGTTTTTGTATTTCAGACCAGAATATTGTACTGTAGTATGAAAACAATCTACAAAAAGATGTTAGATACTTTCGCCTTGACACTGGCAAAAAGAGCAGCTTTTGCTGGGAGAAACGGCAAATGTAGTCTTTAACTGGATAATATCTACAAACCGGATTCCAATAAAGTTGGGACACTAAACAAATTGTGAATAAAAACTGAATGCAATGATGTGGAGGTGCCAACATCTAATATTTTATTCAGAATAGAACACAAATCACAGATCAAAAGTTTAAACTGAGAGAATGTATCATTTTAAGGGAAAAATATGTTGTTTCAAAATTTCATGGCGTCAACAAATCCCAAAAAAGTTGGGACAAGTCCATTTTTACCACTGTGTGCATCCCCCCTTCTTCTTCCAACACTCAACAGACGTCTGGGGACAGAGGAGACCAGTTTCTCAAGTTTAGAAATAGGAATGCTCTACATTCATGTCTAATACAGGCCTCTAACTGTTCAATCGTCTTGGGCCTTCTTTGTCACACCTTCCTCTTTATGATGCACCAAATGTTCTCTATAGGTGTGTGGCATTACCGAATGAACTCAGATTTTGGGAACTCTTAACTTTAATAAATTGCTCAACAACGCCACCCTGGGAATTTCACCCAGGGAATATTACCTTTTTGTTTAAGGTATACAGGTTTGATTATGCAAAGATTGAAACATCCAGAACAACTTCTCAATACAACAAAATACGCCATCTCCTCTGTGGTCCACACTGCTCTCACCCACCTGGATCAGAAGGACTCATACGTGCGTCTGCTCTTTGTGGACTTCACATCTGCCTTCAACACCATGATCCCCCAAACTCTGATAGACAAACTATCCACACTTGGACTAAGCCCCTCTATTTGTAACTGGGTCTTAGACTTCTTAACAAACAGACCACAGTCCGTGAAGATCCACAACTTCTCCTCTTCCACCATCACCCTCAGCACTGGCTCTCCTCAAGGATGTGTGCTGAGCCCTCTTCTGTTCACTCTGCTCACATATGATTGTACAGCCACACATCCAGGCTGTCATATTGTTAAG
>JBBPBX010070149.1:0-18669 GCA_038048925.1 Garcialebias charrua
TAGCGATTTGGCTTCAGTTCGTGAAGAAGAAGTTATTTTGAGTGATAAACAACAAACAGCAATGTTTCTTTTTTCCGTGTTGCTTGTTTTTTTTTCAGGGGAGGTTTCACATTCATGAAGTGGGCCCTTTGCTGACATCTGGTGCTCACCTCATGAATGTGCAACCTCTCCTGAGAAAAAAACAAGCAACACGGCAAAAAGAAACATTGCTGTTTGTTGTTTATCACTCAAAATAACTTCTTCTTCACGAACTGAAGCCAAATCGCTAATATCTACAGTTTTAAATGGCTGAATTCGACGGATACGTTTATATATTTCTCCATTACAGAGCTCTGTAAGAGTTCACGGTAGCTTTGCTGACATCTGGTGCTCACTTCATGAATGTGCAACCTCTCCTGAAAACAAAACAAGCAACACGGCAAAAAGAAACATTGCTGTTTGTTGTTTATCACTCAAAATTACTTCTTCTTCACGAACTGAAGCCAAATCGCTAATATCTGAAGTTTTAAATGGCTAAATTCGACGGATGCGTTTATATTTTTGTCCATTGTATTCAATGTGCGGTTGGAGCAAAGTTCTTTATCTGACGTTACAATCACGTGACCGGAAAAACCCGAATTTACCGTGTAAAAAAACGGCGCTAATTTTAAACTATTTTTGAGAGGAATTTTCATTCATTTCACATTATTTTAGCAAAAACGGTCAGGGGTCAATCTTAATATTTATATATGTTGTGCCATTTTTTGAAAAGTTAAAAAATCATGTCAGTGGAGCTTTAAACTGCTAAGCTTCAGCAAAAAGAGGAAAATATTGAGTAGCAAAACACTAGCTAAAGTAGCATTTTTTTTGCTGAAAGTATCAAAATTCTAGTTAAAAGTAGCAGAAAAGTAGCAGAACAGTAGCTAAAATCTCAACAAGATAAAAAGAAAACAGATTTAAGAGAATAATGTTTAAGGGAAAAAAGGGGAAAATATTTGCTAATAAAATTTCATATTTTGAAATATATAAAACTAGCAACAAAAAAGTTAAAATTAGCACAAAATATGTAAAAAGAACAATAAAGTGGTCATAGTGTTATGATTTCAAAGGTTTACCCAGTTGGTAATGAGACCCAGAACGACACAAGACGAAGAGGTGCAAAAGTAACAGTGTTTATTATTTACAGTGCAAGTCTATATACTGTACACATGTACAGGGATCTTCTGGATTTCCTGGAAGATGAAACAAACTGTCAGAAAGGCTTGACTATAAGGCTCTTTCAAGATGATTGATCTAGTTTTGTTTGTTATTTTACAGAGAAATCCTTAGTTCCTTGAGATGAATCCCAGAGGGCAAAATGAGGCAGGCAAGTGGTTGGAGGGCAAGTCACGATGAGCAGAGAACTGGTCCCAGGACCAAGATGGAAACGAGGACTGGAAATGCAACAAAAAACAAGGTAAGTGTCTCTTCACGAATGTGAAGGGGGCGTACACGGCGAAGCCACGTCCACCGCTCGGGGCTTCCGATCACTGCGCTTTGATCCTGGTCCCAAGACAGCTTCCCCCGCTGAGACGCTCCAAGTCGGAACAAAGAGAGATAAGAGTTTGGCTGCAAGGTAGCACCTCCATGCTGAGAGACTGTTTTGAAAATACAAACTGGTCTGTCTTCAGGGAGGCAACTACGAATGGGAGTTCAGTGGATCTGGAACTTTATGCGTCCTCAGTTCTGGGTTACATCAGCACATGCTCTGAAAATGTATCCATAAAAAAATATGTTAAATGTTACCCCAATGAAAAACCCTGGTTAAATAAAGAAGTCCGCTCCCTGCTAGCAGCCAGGGACACTGCATTCAAGTCCGGAGATACAGAGGAGCTGAGAAAGAGCAGGAAAGAACTGGTTGATGGCATTAAGAAGGCCAAGGCCACGTATGCACAGAGGATCGAGGGACAGTTCACCTCACAAGACCCACGGAGCATGTGGAAGGGTATTAAATGCATAACAGATTACAAAGGCAAGAGCAAACAATGCCCCAGGGACCCATCTCTGCCTGATGCCCTCAATAAGTTTTATGCACGTTTTGAAGATCCAAACAGACCAGCTAGCACCAGACTCACCTCATCACCAGATGAAGAGCATCTCAGAGTGACCGCAGCAGAAGTGAGAGGCAGTCTCAGAAGGATCAACCCTCATAAAGCAACCGGACCAGACAACATCCCAGGGAAAGTTCTGAAGGAATGTGCGGACCAGCTCTGTGAGGTGCTGGCTGACATCTTCACCACCTCACTTGCACTGGAGTCAGTTCCCACCTGCCTGAAGACCGCCACCATCATCCCAGTTCCAAAGAGCTCCACAGTGACTGGTCTGAATGACTATAGACCGGTGGCCCTCACCCCGATAGTCGCTAAATGTTTTGAGAAACTGGTCATGTCCCACATCAAGACAACCGTCAACATCAACGAGGACCCTCATCAATATGCATACCGCGAGAACCGATCAACAGAGGACGCCATCTCCTCTGTGGTCCACACTGCTCTCACCCACCTGGATCAGAAGGACTCATACGTGCGCATGCTCTTTGTGGACTTCACATCTGCCTTCAACACCATGATCCCCCAAACTCTGATAGACAAACTATCCACACTTGGACTAAGCCCCTCCATTTGTAACTGGGTACTAGACTTCTTAACAAACAGACCACAGTCCGTGAAGATCCACAACTTCTCCTCCTCCACCATAACCCTCAGCACTGGCTCTCCCCAAGGATGTGTGCTGAGCCCTCTTCTGTTCACTCTGCTCACATATGATTGTACAGCCACACATCCAGGCTGTCATATTGTTAAGTTTGCAGATGATACAGCGGTGGTGGGATGCATCACAAACAATGATGAGTCCAGCTACAGACAGGAGGTGGAACACCTGGAGAGCTGGTGCAAAGAGAATAATCTTCACATGAATGTGAAGAAGACAAAGGAGATGATTGTGGACTTCAGAAGGAACAAACACACCCATGCCCCACTGAACATAGGTGGATCTGCGGTGGAGGTGGTCTCCAGCTACAAATACTTGGGTGTACACTTGAATGATAACCTCAGCTGGAGCAACAACACCACCAGCCTGATCAAGAAAGGTCATCAGAGACTCTACTTCCTCAGACGGCTGAGACGAGCTGGTCTGAGCAGCCCAGTCCTCACCTCCTTCTACAGGTGTGCAGTGGAGAGCATCATGGGCAGCACGGTGGCACAACTGGTAGAACTGCTGCCTCTCAGCGAGAAGGTTGCCGGTTCAAATGGGCAGCACGGTGGCACAACTGGTAGAACTGCTGCCTCTCAGCGAGAAGGTTGCCGGTTCAAATCCCGGTCCGGGGCCTTTCTGGGTGGAGTTTGCATGTTCTCCCCGTGCATGCGTGGGTTTCCTCCGGGTACTCCGGTTTCCTCCCACAGACCAAAAAACATGCTTGTTAGGCTGATTGGTGACTCTAAATTGACCCTAGGTGTGAGTGTGAGAGTGGATGGTTGTTTGGTGTGAGTGAGACAGGTCCCTCTTGTAAATGAGTCCCCGTGACTCAACGAGGCTAGCCTGTATAAATAAAGGTTGAATGAATGAATGAATGAATGAATCCTGTGCTCCAGCATCAACGTGTGGCATGGAGGCTGCACAGTTGCAGAGAGGAAAGCTCTACAGAGGGTGGTGAAGGCTGCACAGAAGTCTGTTGGAATCAGTCTCCCCACCATCACAGACATTTACACCTCCAGATGCAGGAAAATAGCCACCTGCATCATGAAAGACCTCACTCACCCAGCACACTCACTCTTTGGCCCACTCACCTCAGGATGGAGGTTGAGGAGCATCAAATGTAGAACCACTAGACTGAGGAACAGCTTCTGAACTGAAGGGAATTCAGTTTGGGTGTTCAAATGAGCCAGGCGTCTCTTGAAGCAAATCAGATTTATTGAAAAAGATACAGGTTAACAGATTAAGCAGACAATCAATTGATCAATATGCATACGATCTGATGATTCGTTGAACAGACCTTCTCGCTCGAAAAGTCCCCCAAGGAATGTCAGTTTGCTGCTCTGGTCTGAGATATCATAAAATGTTTTGAACTCCTCATTGGTCAGAGGAGCTGCTATCAGTAGTTGCTAAGGCAACTGAGATTTATAGAGTGCCCAAGGTCTTCTTCTTGACTGACCTGATTGTGTGTGCCTCTTTGTTTGAGCCTAAGTTTTTAGAAGAGTTTAGATTCAAACTAGTTTCCTTCGACCTTTATGTTTCACCTGTTGCACCTTTTAAGTGGCACATTCTGTGTCATGAACTAAGTGTCTGTGTTTATACTAAAGATGTACCTGTTCTTTCAGTCAGATCCTGTGTCTGCTTTGCCCTTCCTCCCTGTGGGGGGGAAGGGCAGATGTCGGCCTGAGAGTTGCTTCGAGCTGCAGGTCTGCTCAAACTGCACACCGGTAAGATTAAAGTTTGCACAGTGCATTTAAGCATCTAAACATGATTGTATTATAACCTTTGATTACATGAAACACATTTGTGAACCTTTGATTACTTGAAATATAGTTATGTATGAATATACCTTTGTGATTACATGAAATGTAGTTATGCATAATACGTATATAATGGTGCTTTCTTCTTCAACCCTGAGGCTGTTAGTAAGTAAGTAAGTAAGTAAAGTTTATTTATATAGCACTTTTCGCAGATAAAATCACAAAGTGCTGTACAACATATAAATAAAAGATTAAAATAAACAGAAGAATTACTGTAGTAACATCTGATTAATCAAAACAATAAGAACAGCTGATAAAAACAAGAACAATTGATAAAAACACTAAAATAAAAACATTTATCTAAAAGCTTGTCTGAATAAAAGTGTTAGACTCATGAATAAATAAATAATAAGAATAAACACTGCAAAATATCACATCATGCTGATGCTGATCTGTTTTCTTGTTGCTGTGTTCATCTGAGACCATCTGCTCATACAGATCAAAACGTTATAACTTTCACAATGAAAAACAGAATTGAACCAAACTTGGCATGAGTGATCCATGTCAGATGCCCAACAATCCTCTGTGGTCATGTTGTGACGTCACCGAAGCCCCGCCCCCTCAGAACAGGAAGTCACTTTTTTTTATTGGAAGGCTCCCTTTCTGACAGCCTTGAACTAATCAGGATGATCCTGTGTTAGAATACATGTAACAAGTTGGTCTGACTTGCTTTAAAGCACAAACAGTTTTTGCTGGAGGATGTGGGCGTGGCGGCTTGAGGATCTCAGAAGTGACGCTGTCACCATACGTTTGGCTCTAAAATCAACAGATTTGATCTGAGAAGTACCAAAATCAGTATGATCGATCATTGCCCACCCCTTGAACAGGAGTCTATGCTAATTAGCCAATAGCCTCCATAGCGCCCCCTAGAATATTTAAAAATATCAGTCCCAAGCCATTTTTAGACCGATTATTCTGAAGCTCGGTGAACATCTGTATCTTCACAGTAACTACGAAAAAGTCTCTTGGCGCACTGGTCCAAAACCAACAGGAAGTCGGCCATTTTGGTCAAAGTGTCATTTTTGGTTGTTTTTCACTTTTCATTGGTAGTGAATTTTAATGCATTCCTCCTAGGGATTTTCAGCGACTGACTTCAACCTTGGTCATTTAGGTGAGGCGGCCATTTTGAATCAAACAAGCAAATTAGGTCAGGTGGCCATTTTGAATTAAACAAGCTAATTAGGTGAGGTAGCCATTTTGAATCAAACAAGCTTATCAGGTGAGGCTGCCATTTTGAATCATAAAAGCTAATTAGGTGCAACGGCCATTTTGAATAAAACGAGCTAATTAGATGATGCGGCCATTTTAAAATAAACAAGCTAATTAGGTGAAGCGGCCATTTTGAATTAAACAAGCTAATTAGGTGAGGTGGCCATTTTGAATCAAACAAGTTAATTAGGTGAAGTGGCCATTTTGAATTAAACAAGATAATTAGGTGAGGTGGCCATTTTGAATTAAACAAACTAATAAGGTGAGGTGGCCATTTTGAATTATACTAGATAATTAGGTGAGCCAGCCATTTTGAATTAACACTACTTTGACTAAGGCTGCGCTTTTTTGCGCAAGTAAACTTGGCTTCTAAATCCCCCGGTCCCTTTCAGTGGGCTATATAATGTCGATTCAAATGCTAATGACCCTACTAAAGACCCATTAATTGTACACCTACACCCCCCACCCCCTACCCCTCAGTCCAAAATACTTGGACCCAGTGCAGGCCTTGTATAACATATAAGCATTTATCGCTGCCAGGTCAAGCATGTTGTAGAACACGGCAATGGGCCGCACCGTATATAAATGTGCAATCTGGTCCATTATACCGGTGTGTCAGTTGACCTCAGGTCATGTGACCTGTGTCGGTCCGTCAGTTGACCTCAGGTCATGTGACCTGTGTCGGTCCATCAGTTGACCTCAGGTCATGTGACCTGTGTCGGTCCGTCAGTTGACCTCGGGTCATGTGACCTGTGTCGGTCCGTCAGTTGACCTCAGGTCATGTGACCTGTGTCGGTCCATCAGTTGACTTCATGTCGTGTGACCTATGTCGGTCCGTCAGTTGACCTCAGGTCATGTGACCTATGTCGGTCCGTCAGTTGACCTCGGGTCATGTGACCTGTGTCGGTCCATCAGTTGACCTCGGGTCATGTGACCTGTGTCGGTCCGTCAGTTGACCTCGAGTCATGTGACCTGTGTCGGTCCGTCAGTTGACCTCAGGTCATGTGACCTGTGTCGGTCCATCAGTTGACTTCATGTCGTGTGACCTATGTCGGTCCGTCAGTTGACCTCAGGTCATGTGACCTGTGTCGGTCCGTCAGTTGACCTCGGGTCATGTGACCTATGTCGGTCCGTCAGTTGACCTCGGGTCATGTGACCTGTGTCAGTCCGTCAGTTGACCTCAGGTCATGTGACCTGTGTCGGTCCATCAGTTGACTTCATGTCGTGTGACCTATGTCGGTCCATCAGTTGACCTCAGGTCATATGACCTGTGTCGGTCCGTCAGTTGACCTCGGGTCATGTGACCTGTGTCGGTCTATCAGTTGACCTCAGATCATGTGACCTGTGTCAGTACGTCAGTTGACCTCATGCCGTGTGACCTGTGTCGGTCCGTCAGTTGACTTCATGTCGTGTGACCTATGTTGGTCCGTCACTTGACCTCAGGTCATGTGACCTGTGTCGGTACATCAGTTGACCTCAGGTCATGTGACCTGTGTCGGTCCGTCAGTTGACCTCGGGTCATGTGACCTGTGTTGGTCCGTCAGTTGACCTCGGGTCATGTGACCTGTGTCGGTCCGTCAGTTGACCTCAGGTCATGTGACCTGTGTCGGTCCATCAGTTGACTTCATGTCGTGTGACCTATGTCGGTCCGTCAGTTGACCTCAGGTCATGTGACCTGTGTCGGTCCGTCAGTTGACCTCGGGTCATGTGACCTATGTCTGTCCGTCAGTTGACCTCAGGTCATGTGACCTGTGTCAGTACGTCAGTTGACCTCATGCCGTGTGACCTATGTCGGTCCGTCAGTTGACTTCATGTCGTGTGACCTATGTTGGTCCGTCACTTGACCTCAGGTCATGTGACCTGTGTCAGTACGTCAGTTGACCTCATGCCGTATGACCTATGTTGGTCCGTCAGTTGACCTCATGTCGTGTGACCAGTGTCGGTCCGTCATTTGACTTCATGTCGTGTGACCTGTGTCGTTTTGTCAGTTGACCTCATGTCATGTGACCTGTGTCGGTCCGTCAGGTGACGGACAACAATAGGTCAAGCATGTTGTAGAACACAGCAATGGGCCACCTGCATGTGCCGGCACGCACCGTATATACATGTGCCAAGGACAAGGAGAGAGACAGTACTTGTAAGCAAAATTATTTATTTGACAGACCATCAGGGTTACAGGATAATCAACACAGCAGAATAAGACAATTTTATGCATAAAATTGTTCTGGAGCAGACAAAGCTTTCCGTTCAGTGGATGTCCCAAAATGCTCAACTGTGAGATAAATTCAGGGTCTTTTATGTGTGAATTCAGGTCAGGGCCTCTCTTCTGACTGATGCCTCCTACCCACCGCACAACTGCAAACGCTCCTGCCATCCCCTTTTTGCCGCTGGTCACGGTCCCACTGGCCACTGAACACCGTCTGATGACGTACACTAGGGGGTAGCAGAGGGAGGGGTCTCTGGCTTGTTTTCCGGGTTCAGTTGTTGTTTTAACTGCACCTCCGACGGTCTTCGATGAGATTAAAACTTTTTTTTATGTTTGGGGTGATCTACACTGGAGAGTACAGCAGCCTGTCAGCAGCAACTGTAAAAATGCCACGTTTCTTACCGGAGTTTGGTTCCAATTCCTGGAGGCTGGATCCGGTGAGTTTAAAAAGTCCGAAAAAAGTCCCGTTGTGGTTGTGTAATCAGATAGCGAGGCTCTCCCGACTGTTTGCCGGATGCGTCGAGCCGCCAGAGATCAACATTTGGGACGTCTGCGGCTCGACGGCGACGCGCGCGTGCGTGTGCAGGCTGCCGTCGCGCCGCTTCGATCAGTTGAATCTCGCCGCTTCCTTGTTCGCCGTGACTCCACGCGTCTCCTCCATAGACTTTGAATGTAAACCGGTGTTATCCGGCCGCTTCGGCCGCCCGACGCCGGGGGCGGTGGGTAGGAGGCATAAGGGGGGAAGTGCAAGCAGAGTCTTACTTACCTGGTGGAAACATTGGAATGCAGTCTGTGCAGTCTGGTGTGGTGGGGGTGTCTGAGTTGAGTGCACACATATTTATAACAAAAGGCAGTTAGTGGTCCAATAATGGCTCAGGAGAAGGAGGGGGTTTGTCCTCAGGATCTTGAAAATTCAGTCATCCTAGTGTTAAACAAGCTAATTAGGTGAGGTGGCCATTTTGAATCAAACAAGGAAATTAAGTGAGGCAACCATTTTGAATCAAACAAGCTAATTAGATGAGGCGGCCATTTTGAATTAAACAAGCTAATTAGGTGAGGTGGCCATTTTGAATTAAACAAGCTAATTAAGTGAGATGGCCATTTTGAATTAAACAAGCTAATTAGATGGGGTGGCCATTTTGAATTAAACAAGCTAATTAAGTGAGATGGCCATTTTGAATTAAACAAGCTAATTATGTAAGGCGGCCATTTTGAATTAATCTAGCTAATTAGGTAAGGTGGCCATTTTGAATTAAACAAGCTAATTAGGTGAGGTGGCCATTTTGAATCAAACAAACTAATTAGGTGAGGAGGCCATTTTGAATTAAACAAGCTAATTAGGTGAGGTGGCCATACATGTTCGTGCTGCTGTTTATAATGATGTTTTTTTTCCACTACATTAGGGCTTAGTGTATTACTAGTTGATGTTTCTCTTAGTTAATTCTAGATGTTATTACTGTTTTTCTCTTGCATTTGTTGTTGGATGTAACTGGGACCCCGTGTACATAATCTCGTTTTCATCACATGTACCACATGTGGTGCAAATGACAATAAAGACTCTCTGACTCTTAAAGTACTGTACTCACAAAAACTGACTAGAAGCATAAATACCATGAGTAGGCATCAATGCTCCAGTGAAGAGTAGGACTTGACTGTAGCCTTAAGTATAGGTGGAGCTCATCAGGTAGATCATAGCAAAATAGATCATTTTTCTTCCCCATAAATCAGTTATTTAAATCTAATCTGGAATCATTCCTCCTTGTTAGACTTCAGTTGACCTGTTTAAGTTGGGCCCAAATTTGTTATTATCTTTTGATTTATTTTTCATTGAAATTTAATTCTTTGTTAGTTTATTTTTGGAACTATTAAATTGAATTATTTGGTGGATTTTTGAACACCTTTGTCCTTATTTAAGTCTGGACCCTCACCCTTGGTTTGTACATGCTGTTCTTCATTACAGTGTTTGATGAAAACTCTTGGTGTGCAATGTGTGCTGTCTACAAAGCCCCGGGGTCTGGCCCTGGAATTACCGACTGGGTGGGAAATCAAGACTTGTCACTGTAAATTTCAGAAATAGACACAAGGACTAACTGTTCTGGCAAACTACCTGGCTGCTGCTCCTCCCTGCCACTCCTCTCTGCTGCTCAGTGAGGAGGACCAGGTGGAACCAATCAAAGCGTGCAGGTATTTCTGGAGTGACAGATCTGTCACCCTTGTTTGGACTGAGACTGCAGCATGAAGGGTAAGCAGTGCTTGTAGCTCACCTGAAATCAAAACTGTGCAAACAGAAAGTCGCAGTGATGGCATAGTTACATTGAAAAAGTAACAGTTAAGTTACTGATTAGTCCTTGGGAAAAGTAACTTAGTTAAGTTACTGATTACTTGATTTGGAAAGTAACTAAGTTAGATTATGAAGGATAAATCACCATTATATACGTTAATATGCTTAAACATATATACTCATTCACAACTGTGTTTCATGTAATCACAAAGGTTTTATACAATCATGTTTATACTGTGCACATGTGACTCTTACCGGTGTGCAGTTTGATCAGACCTGCAGCTCGAAGTAACTCTCTGAGGCCAACACGTCCCACAGGGGGGAAGGGCAAAGCAGACACAGAATTTGGCTGAAATAACAGGTACATCTTTAGTATAAACACATACACTTAGTTTATGCAACACACTTAGTTCATGACACAGAATGTGCCACTTCATGACACAAAATGTGCCACAGGAGAAACATAAATGTCGAAGGAAACTAGTTTGAATCTAAACTATGCTCAAACAAAGAGGCACACACAATCTGATGCAGGTCAGTGCAGAGAGACCTTGGGCACGGCTATAAATCTCAGTCGCTGTGGCAACCATCGCTATCAGCTCGCCTGACCAATCACACAGCAGAAGCAGCCCAAAACAATTTATGATATCTCACAGCAAAGGAGCGAACTGGCATTCCTTGACGAGACTTCGGGCGAAAAGGTCTGTTCAACGAATCATCCGATCGTATGCATATTGATCAAATGATGTCTGCTTATTCTGTTAACCTGTATCTTTTTCAATAAATCATATTTGCTTCAAGAGACGCCTGGCTCATTTGAACACACAGACTGAAATTCCTTCAGTTCTGGTGACCGCCGACGTGATGAACCAGGTGACCTGTTGAATAGCCGAGCAGAACTTCGTGACTGACAGTGCAGTGGGCCCAAAAAGCAGAAAGGTAAGTTGACACCGTGAAATACTCAAAACAACAATTTGGCCTAATATCCAAATTTACTGCACTAAAAGTACACGGGAGTCTCTCGAGATAAAGGACTCTTGTTTAAGGTTAAATAAATAATTTGGTTGGTTAAAAGTGGTTCACAGATACGTTTTCAGTTTAAGCAGACAAGGGGGGTCGGTTCGGCTCGGTTCGGGAGCAGTGGGTTACGGCCCCTCCCCCGTCAGAGGGCAGCCGAGGAGAGCGTGTGGCACGCGCACACGTCTGATTAAAGATCACGACGAGGTGATCGACTATTGCAACTCCCTGTTTATTGGAATCCCTGGCAAAAACCTTCAGAAACTTCAATATATTCAAAACAGTGCAGCAAGGGAGAGCTCGTAAATTTGAACATATTACACCCATTCTTCATAACCTCCATTGGCTTCCTGTCACCTACAGAATTCAATACAAAACTGCTCTCATTACACATCAATGCTTACATGGAACTTCACCTGACTATCTAAAGGACATTCTTGCACCATATTCATCCACCCGGTCTCTACGATCACAGAACAGTAATCTACTTCACATTCCACGAACCAAATTAAGGACCATGGGAGACAGGGCATTCTGTGTGGCTGCCCCCCGCCTATGGAACTCCCTCCCTGACGACCTGAGAGCTCCACAGTCACTGGTTGACTTTAAAAGCGGTTTAAAGACTTTTCTTTTTAAGCAAGCCTATTCTGCCCCCGCATGATTTTATCTTTGATCTTGGTTGATAGTATTATAGATTTTACTTGATTTTATCACTTGTTTTATTTATTTATTTTTTTATTTTTTTAAGCAGGCCTATTCTGCCTCCACATGATTCTGTTTTTAATCTTAGTTAATACCATTATTGATTTTATTTGATTTTATCACTTGTTTTTATTGTTGTAGCACTTTGAGATTTTTATTAATGAAAAGTGCGGTATAAATTGAATTTATTATTATTATTATTATCGAACGTTGAGGTTCAAATTACTTACTTTTGGGGAATCAACGCTTTCTATTCAGGCCGTGAGCAGCCGGTTGTGGCCGCGTGGGTCACGTGGGGCGGATCCGTTCGTCCGCGTGAGGAGTGGGAGTCACGAAGACTTGTTGCACTGTCTAGTTTAGAAAAGCGTTTCCGGAGCGTTCGATCCTTTGAGTAGCTGGAAGAGGTCGTTCAACTTATTTCATGTCCGCTCAAGAGTAGAAGAACGACTGCCGCTTGTTTTTGAAGATCGAACATGGCCGAAGCCTGGAGTCGTGGAGGGGTCGCCGGGAGTTCACGCTGAGGTGAAAACTACAGTTCCCAGAGTGCCTTGCGCTAAACTTGCGGATTTAGTGCAGTGGACTCGCACTGGGGGCGGTGACCGAAAGAGGTCTGTAGAAAAAGAAAAAAGAGAAAAGCAGCCGCAGAGGGTTGCATACGGAAGCTTATTGATGCCACTTGGGCTTATGTTTAATTTGTTTTAAAATACTTTGCGTCGCATTTCTTTAAATTTTTTAATGTGAATCATTATTTTAGGGGGAAGAGATCTCAATTAGTTTCAAATTAGGAATTTTTAATTGTCTGATAAATGTTTGTGTGGACTCAGATGTGTGTGTTGAAAGTGTTCTTCATGTGACTGATGTGTGGTGCTGCCATGAGTCTGCCAACAGAGGGAGCTGTCGTTTAACACAGAATTAAAGGCCTGAACACAAGGGGAGCACCTCAGACTTTTTAGACTTTTTTTTCTGTGTCACACGAGAGTCCTCAGTGAATGGGAGAAACAATTGTGGAAATAAAGCTTTTTGAGTGAGTGTTATGTGAACGCAGCCATGGAGCACATTAAGGAGAAACCGACCTGTCAAAATGAATCTGTACATGAACAATTGATCAGGGTTCAGGCGGTAATAGCCATAATTCATGTTGCCGATCCGGCTAAGTGTAAACAATTAGATGCGTTAATTATACAAATTGTGAGAGCAGCAGAAAATTCAGAAAAATCAACAGATAACCTAACACAATTAGTTTGGACAAAGGTGAAGGAGCAGGAAAAAATTGCTTGATGATATAGAAACCAAACAAACAATCTGTACATCATTTTGGGAGCGTAGTAAGCTTAATAGGAGTCAACAACAACAGAAGCAATTGGTGGAGGTGTATAAGCAGTTAGATTTGTTATCTCAGAGCGTACAAAATGTTGGTGAGACAACCAGTTGCACGGAAATAGAAGAAAAAAACGACACCACCTGCATCAAAAATTGATGAGAAAGCAGACGGATCAACAGGAAATTTAGCTAATTTAGTCCTAACCAGATTTAAACAAGACAAACAAAAGATAGCTCATTGTAAAACGGTCGCAGACTATCAACAGTTAATTAATAATTATGATGGACAGCTAAAACGGATTGACCTTCTAGAAGAATTGTTCTTAATTGCGGACACTGGACAGAAATTAGGTCACACAGAGAACTGTTCAATTTAAAGAAAATTCAGAGCAGCAGGTGGCAGGAAGAAGAGCAGTCAAACAGCGCCACCTACAGGAGGTTGAAGCAAGCTGCAGAAACTGAAGGAGTGACAAAGTCAGAAGAGAGGGTGAGGTGATGCTGTGTCAGAAGACAGTAAAAGAAAGTGAGAAACAGAGAAAGGAAACAGTAAGTTGTCAGAGATGACTTGGAGCTGACAGAGGAGCAGCCAGAAAAATGTGGAATGATATGAAAAGATTCATATTGGAAGAGAGGTGCAGGAAGGCGAAGACTGAGGGAGATGAGGTGATCAAGAAAGTGAAGAGAAAGTTGATACAGGAGAGAGATAGCAAACAGGAAGTTGAGACAGAAAGGTGCACATGGAGGAGGTAGGATCGGGCCCAAGAGAGGGGAGGCCACTCAGAGGTTGTGGAAGTACCAGAGAGACGATCAGGCAGGTGAGGTGAAAACATTATCTAGAAATCAGCCACAGAGCAAAAAGCTTACTTTGAGAAGTTTCAGAGCATCAATTAGATGAACACGAGAGTTCTAGAGAAAAATCAACAATCAATCAATTAATCAATCACCTTTATTTAACCAGGTAGAGCCCGTTGAGACAGAGATCTAGTTTACAAGGGTGACCTGGTCAAGTGGTCAGCAGCACATGTCATATTGACAATAGGCAGTTGCACTCATCAAAGGAAAATAAAGAAAACTACAATCACAGTAAACAGATGTTGCCATTTCAAAACCAACAGGATATGACAGATTTCTATATACATTATATACAAAACAAACAGACAGACCTCGGTTGGGTAAATAAAGTTAAAAAAATCAACAATGACATGCAGATTGGACAGTCAGATTGGATTAGACAGTCTTGGGTAAAGGTTAAATTCATTTTCAATTAGTTGTAAGAATTTTTTTTGTAAAAATTTTTGCTTTTCACTTTAAATTAGGGAAAGAAAAAAACGTTGTGCCGACCAGATCCAACGAGATGTGCTCTGGGAGACAAATGCCGAGAAGATTTCACTTTTGAGTTTTCATATAGTAATATTATTGGCGTTATTATTAGACAATTACGCGTATTTCTTTTTCAGCCTACAGCCTGATAGCACACAGTGCGGGGAGGGGGAGCATCAGACAGACAGACCTATTTTCTTACAGAACACATAATTGTAATTTGCCATGAGCTAGGATTCAACCAAAATGCATGATACTTTTGCGTTTGCCAGGGGATTGGGGTAACAGTGGTGGCTCGATTGGATTTGAATGCATAAAGCTGACGTCTACATGGTTCATTTTGACTCTGAGAGCGACAGCTGCCAGAAAGCGAGAGCAAGACCTCTCACTCATGAATGGACACAAGACAAGGACAGTTAAAGGGAGAAAAACCAAAGAACTGTCATTCAAACACCAGAATGTCCATGAACTTCCTCAGCCATAGTTCAAGGCAACGACCTGAACAAAAGAACAGTCCAGGACACAAACAGATGTCAAAGTCAGCAAACACAACGTGAAATCAAGTGAAGTCAGGACTTGGGGCATCCTGCAGAGAAAGCCACCAGAAAGAAGTGGCGGGGCACTGAAGCTGACCTAAGCTGGACAATGGACAAACTCACACGACCAGAGCATGAGCATGTGAAACAGCTGTCAGGAGTCACTCATTCCAGCAACCCGTGAAGGCGTCGGCCTCCCATTTGAATCGGTGGGGTCACACTGGGGCCTTAGTCTCAGGGTCCAAACGTTAAGTGCCTTATTTAATGATGACACATAGAACAGGCCACCGCAGGTCACATAATTATTAGGTTAATACTGATTTGGAGCTCTGCCTGCCTGCTCCTCCCTGTTCCAGAAGGCTCTTAAACAAAATAACAAGGCTCTCATCCCGAGGCCTACAACAAAATGAGTTTGTGAATATTTTCCCAGCTAAAATTGGTGTCACCACAACTATTCATATTGGGTTTTAAAGGTTAGATAAATAATGGCAGGTCTCCTCGATGTAATGGCTTTCTGGGAGTCTGGTGTGTACAACGGCTGAATTGAAATTCAGGGGTATAGCTAAGCTGCATAGATTGGACCGTGAATCAGGGCAGATAGGATCAATTAAGGAGGAATAAGCCTTCAAAGGTGAGGAGAGCTCAAGTTGATGACAAGGCGTGAACAAATTTGCAGGATGAAAAAACACAGAAGGCGCACGTGGTGGTCGGTGAGAAAAGTGGTTTCCGTGGACAGAAAAGCGGAGCAGTGATAGTGCTGGTTTGGTAAGGGGCTTCAGACAGATAAGTGTTTGGACGCGATGGTAGGTTTGAAGCGGCATGAGGAACACAGTCAGCGCAGAGGGCGTAGGCGGGGCTCGGTGTGAACTTTGGGTGCAGCATTGACTAAGCTCGTTCAGTGAACAAGAGAGGGTTTTTGGACAGCAAAGGGAGACAAAGGAAGCAGACGTGCGATATGGTTTCACGGCTTTGACAAAACCAACACACAGACCATAAATAAACATCAAGAATGTAATTGTCAAGCTGATTTGGAAGCAAAAGGAGCATCGGGATACATCAATTGGAGTCAGATGGTGATGGTCACTCCAGAAGAAGAGAGGGCCATGAGATGGGATGAGGCCTCTGTGGCTTGCTGTCAACAGGGGCGGCTCCTCAGTGAAGAGAAAACAGTGTGGCTGGACCATCCGGAAGATGGAAGAAAAGAAGATTTTGAGGAGTAGCAACTCGCGCGTGTGGAGCACACCAGCTGAAGGAGACTTCAGCTGGTGACACACACACATTTATATTCTCTGATCAGAACATTGCACCGTGCGTTCATTGCGTGAGGCTCAACAGCCGAGGAGGTCGCGCGAACTAGGAATTTTTGACCGTGATGACACCGGGTCATGAGATAATAATTGATTGTACAGACATGCTCGAACCGGTGAAAGGGTTCAGAAATTTATGGTTGGTGTGTCGCGCTCACCGGCTGACAAGGGGCTGAAAAATAAAAAATAAAAATTAAAAGAGAAGACAACAAACCGGTCCTAAAAATTTTTAATAAATTATTACATTCCAGGTCATGGGTTTCCTGTAAAAATTAGATCAGATAATGGTACACATTTTAGCAATGCAAATCTAGGGAATGTTAGAAATACTTTAGGCCTCAACATGTTAGTATACTTTTGAAAATTGGCTGTAATCTGTGCACAGACTAAAATTAATTGATTTGGGGCTTTACAAAATGGCCGTTAGGGCTGAGGTCATCTGTAGATCGGGGATAAGGGTTGTTGTGATGTCGCATATAATATATTTTGAGACACTAATAGTTGTTTGTCCAGCTTCCATCTACAGATCTTTGAATCCGTTACACCTGAGAGTGCAAAGCCTGAACGAGGCCGGAGGGTCCACTGACACCTGGGGTGCTTCTCAGGGCCTCTGAGAGTGGCCTGAGCCAAAGGGGGGTGCGCACAGCTGAGCTGTCGAGGTGCACATAACGAGGTCCTCGCCAGAGAGGGAGAGCCACAGCCAGAGAGGGGTACGGAAAAGGGGTCTCAAAGGTCATCACATCGAGTGAGGCAGCTCTGTCGGGGCTGCACAGCTGAGAGGGTTGGCTTTGTACCTGGAAGGAGTGGTCCACAAGAGCGGTGGGCTGTCCTGCATCTTCATCCTTGAGATCGGGTTCGAGGAAGGTGTGGGTCTCATCTTTGCATCGTTTCACTTCCTCTGCCGTGGAAGTCGTCTGTTCGTGTGGTGTTCTGGTTCGAGTGGTGGAGCTTCCTGAAAACACCTGTCTTCCTGAGGTGCATCTTTGTGCTTGCTTTTGAGAAATAGGCCAGAACGATAGGGAAACAGTTCCCCAGGCCTGTCTGCCTTGTTGCTTTGAGAGAAGAGCGCCTGCTGCATGATTGCAGCTTAACAAGGCAGGCCACACCAACAGGAGCATAAAAGAGGAGGTTAACCATTCTCTTTGGGTCAGGGGCAGTTTTGCTTGACCAGTGGAACGGGGAAATTTGGACGAAGTACCAACTGGGTATAATCTTTGGCAATCTGCAAGCCCAATAAAAGGGTGGTGACCTCTGAAGAAAAACAGCTTTCCACGAAGATCTGAACAGAACAGAAAGCAGAGGGTTAAATCGATTCAGAAAAGACTGACAGTGTTTTAAACTTTACAAGTGTTTCTATTTTGCAGTGTTAAATCAGCAATATTTCATGCTTTAAATTTTAAATCACATTTTAAAGATCACACACTTAGGTTTAGATATTAGATTTCACCTTTAATATTAAATTAATGACTATTTCTTATCTTAGAGTTGGTTTAGGTCAACGATTTGCTGCTACACTTTAACTTTTAACTTTTATCAATTAGACTTACTTATATCTAAAATTAGAAATCAACAGAACAACACATAATTTCCAGGTCTAACTTTCAAGGGTTTGGAGTTAAATTTTTCAATTTCAGCGTTAAATCATAAAATATTAGGGGTTTTTGACCACTTTCTTATTTCTGGTTCAAAATTCAATGGGTGAGTGATTTATTCATTTTGAGGACGTATTTTTACAGGTGCGGTTCCAGTGATTTCCTATGTAAATAAAAAGAAAGCGGAAGAAAGAAGATTTTGTAAGCTGTGCATGCGTTTGATGGTTGGGTTTCAACACTGCTTTTTATGTGTATTTACCTTTTCAGGTTCTGCAGATTTAACTGAGAAGGGGGTAATTTGTGTTTCTGTTGTGTTTCATCACATTTCAGGGTTCAAAGTTTGACACTGTAGAGAATTTCGAACTACATCAAGCATGGCTGAGGGGCAGAAGAGGCTAATGGTGGCTGCAGGTGTGGGGTCATTGATTATCGTTTCCATCATTCTGTTGTTGGAGTATTTCTGTGTGATACCAGGTCATCCGAGCTGTCATCCCGTACCTCATCAGAGGGGCAAGAGAGATGTCCTCAGGCAGGGGGCATGGACGCAGGTACAGGATGAGGGTCATCTATCGATGAATTTTTCTGAAGTCTTTCAGAGGAACTCTTGGTACAGGTATGCGCAGTTCTTGGCCAGAAGCCGCCACAGGTCT
>JBBPBX010070150.1:0-18669 GCA_038048925.1 Garcialebias charrua
GTTGTTTTTAATCAGTTTTGAAGTCATATTGTAGCATGTGTTATTTCACACCTGTTTTGAAGTCATACTATAGCATGTGTCGTTTTACACCTGTTTTGAAGTCATTCTATAACATGTGCTGTTTTGCACCTGTTTTAAAGTCATACTATAGCATGTGTCGTTTTGCACCTGTTTTAAAGTCATACTATAGCATGTGTCGTTTTGCACCTGTTTTGAAGTCATACTATAGTACCGTATTCTCCGGCATATAAGTCGCACCTTTTTACACCTTTTTGCCTACATTTCTAAGCCCTGCGACTTATAGGCCGGTGCGACTTATACGTTGATTTTTCCAACATTTTGGTCATAATGTGACTTTGGCCAAAAGCTCCAAAAATGGTGCAGTACCAGTTTCGGCCGCTATGGGCGTTAAGAAACCCTTTATAGTACCTACACTGTTGACTGTCTGACATGGTGCAGTGACACAGAAGATGAAGACTTCAAAGGTTTTGAATAAATAAATAAAAGCCATAAAATAAATACAGTATCTGTTTCTGTCATCATTTTAAACTGAGACACGTTTTTTACTGTAATGTCAGCTAATAAAAATATATTTTTATGTGTTTATCTTTAAAGATAAATGATGAAAGACACAAAATATAAAAAAATAATGTTCATTTATTAAAGAAAAGTTCAACAAAGTCCTTCCAAACAATTTGGCAGCCAGTCCAAAATAATGTTCATTTATTAATTAAGACACAGAAGATGAAGACTTCAAAGGTTTTGAATAAATAAATAAAAGCCATAAAATAAATACAGTATCTGTTTCTGTCATCATTTTAAACTGAGACACGTTTTTTACTGTAATGTCAGCTAATAAAAATATATTTTTATGTGTTTATCTTTAAAGATAAATGATGAAAGACACAAAATATAAAAAAATAATGTTCATTTATTAATGAAAAGTTCAACAAAGTCCTTCCAAACAATTTGGCAGCCAGTCCATTTGGGCAAAACACCAGCTCACGTGAGGTGCGACCTATACTCCGGTGCGACTTATAGGCCGACGAATACGGTATGTGTCATTTTGCACCTGTTTTGAAGTCATACTATAGCATATATCGTTTTGCACCTGTTTTGAAGTCATACTATAGCATGTGTTGTTTTTCATCAGTTTTGAAGTCATACTATAGCATGTGTCGTTTTACACCTGTTTTGAAGTCATACTATAGCATGTGCCGTTTTGCACCTGTTTTGAAGTCATACTATAGCACGTGTCGTTTTACACCTGTTTTGAAGTCATACTATAGCACGTGATGTTTTTCATCAGTTTTGAAGTCATACTATAGCATGTGTCGTTTTACACCTGTTTTGAAGTCATACTATAGCATGTGTTGTTTTTCAACAGTTTTGAAGTCATATTATTGTATGTGTCATTTTTCACTAGTTTGGAAGACACACTATAGTATGTGTCATTTTTCACCAGTTTCACCAGTTTAGAAGTCATATTAGAATTTGTGTCATTTTTCATCAGTTTGGACGTCATACTTTACTTTTTGTCATTTTTTTAAATCACTTTGGAAGTGTTATAGTCCTGATAAGTACAGGAGTAAGTGGCAGGATGCACAACATATAAAGTCCAGACAATTGTATTGTTTTAGACAAAACTTTAATGGTCAACATACCATCTGAACATAAATGCAGAATGGGAGCCCTGGTTAAAACAAAACAGAATGGATGGGAGAAGCCAGGTAACGTTTGACTGTTGGATTCATGCCACTCACCCTCGCCCTATGATCCAGGGACTAACTATACAACCAACAACCGTTAACTTTAAATAAACAGGTAACTCCCAGTCCCAACAACAAAAGAGTAACAGGTGCAACGACTACAGGTATCTCTGACAGGAGCGGGATCGAGGCTGGGAACAAAACCAACAACTTTCAGAAGAAGTTCTCCTTAAGCCTCCCTCGCTGGTCCAACAGGCAGAAACTGGTCCTTTTAAACTGTTTTCAGGCAATCAGCTGTTCAGAGAGAGCAATCAGATTAATTACACACATTGACAGATGACACAGGGACACGTCACAGGAAGTCATACTATAGTATGTCATTTTGAATCTGTTTTGAAGTCACACTATAGCATGTGTTGTTTTTCATCAGTTTTGAAGTCATACTATAGCATGTCTTGTTTTTCATCAGTTTTGAAGTCATACTATAGCATGTCTTGTTTTTCATCAGTTTTGAAGTCATACTATTGCATGAGTCGTTTTGCACCTGTTTGAAGTCATACTGTAGCATGTGTCGTTTTGCACCTGTTTTGAAGTCATACTATAGTATGTGCCGTTTTGCACCTGTTTTGAAGTCATACTATAGCATGTGTCGTTTTGCACCTGTTTTGAAGTCATACTATAGTATGTGCCGTTTTGCACCTGTTTTGAAGTCATACTGTAGCATGTGTCGTTTTGCACCTGTTTTGAAGTCATACTATAGTATGTGCCGTTTTGCACCTGTTTTGAAGTCATACTATACCATGTGTCGTTTTGCACCTGTTTTGAAGTCATACTAAAGCATGTGTCGTTTTACACCTGTTTTGATGTCATACTATAGCATGTGCCGTTTTGCACCTGTTTTGAAGTCATACTATAGCATGTGTCGTTTTGCACCCGTTTTGAAGTCATACTATAGTATGTGTCATTTTGCACCTGTTTTGAAGTCATACTATAGCATATATCGTTTTGCACCTGTTTTGAAGTCATACTATAGCATGTGTCGTTTTACACCTGTTTTGAAGTCATAGCCGTTTTGCACCTGTTTTGAAGTCATACTATAGCATGTGTCGTTTTGCACATGTTTTGAAGTCATACTATAGCATGTGTTGTTTTTCATCAGTTTTAAAGTCATACTATAGCATGTGTCGTTTTGCACCTGTTTTGAAGTCATACTATAGTATGTGTCATTTTGCACCTGTTTTGAAGTCATACTATAGCATATATCGTTTTGCACCTGTTTTGAAGTCATACTATAGCATGTGTCGTTTTACACCTGTTTTGAAGTCATACTATAGCATGTGTCGTTTTGCACCTGTTTTGAAGTCATACTATAGTATGTGTCATTTTGCACCTGTTTTGAAGTCATACTATAGCATATATCGTTTTGCACCTGTTTTGAAGTCATACTATAGCATGTGTCGTTTTACACCTGTTTTGAAGTCATAGCCGTTTTGCACCTGTTTTGAAGTCATACTATAGCATGTGTCGTTTTGCACATGTTTTGAAGTCATACTATAGCATGTGTTGTTTTTCATCAGTTTTAAAGTCATACTATAGCATGTGTCGTTTTGCACCTGTTTTGAAGTCATACTATAGTATGTGTCATTTTGCACCTGTTTTGAAGTCATACTATAGCATATATCGTTTTGCACCTGTTTTGAAGTCATACTATAGCATGTGTCGTTTTACACCTGTTTTGAAGTCATACTATAGCATGTGTCGTTTTGCACCTGTTTTGAAGTCATACTATAGTATGTGTCATTTTGCACCTGTTTTGAAGTCATACTATAGCATGTATCATTTTGCACCTGTTTTGAAGTCATACTATATAGCATGTGTCGTTTTACACCTGTTTCGAAGTCATACTATAGCATGTGTCGTTTTGCACCTGTTTTGAAGTCATACTATAGTATGTGTCATTTTGCACCTGTTTTGAAGTCATACTATAGCATATATCGTTTTGCACCTGTTTTGAAGTCATACTATAGCATGTGTCGTTTTACACCTGTTTTGAAGTCATAGCCGTTTTGCACCTGTTTTGAAGTCATACTATAGCATGTTTCGTTTTGCACATGTTTTGAAGTCATACTATAGCATGTGTTGTTTTTCATCAGTTTTAAAGTCATACTATAGCATGTGTAGTTTTACACCTGTTTTGAAGTCATACTATAGCATGTGCCGTTTTACACCTGTTTTGAAGTCATACCATAGCATGTGTTGTTTTGCACCTGTTTTGACGTCATACTATAGCATGTGTTGTTTTGCACCTGTTTTGAAGTCATACTATAGCATGTGTTGTTTTGCACATGTTTTGAAGTCATACTATAGCATATATCGTTTTGCACCTGTTTTGAAGTCATACTATAGCATGTGTCGTTTTGCACCTGTTTTGAAGTCATACTATAGCATGTGTCGTTTTGCACATGTTTTGAAGTCATACTATATCATATATCGTTTTGCACCTGTTTTGAAGTCATACTATAGCATGTGTCGTTTTGCACATGTTTTGAAGTCATACTATAGCATATATCGTTTTGCACCTGTTTTGAAGTCATACTATAGCATGTGTCATTTTTCACCTGTTTTGAAGTCATACTATAGCATGTGTTGTTTTTAATCAGTTTTGAAGTCATACTATAGCATGTGTTTTTCACACCTGTTTTGAAGTCATACTATAGCATGTGTCGTTTTGCACCAGTTTGAAAGTCATACTGTAGCATGTGTTTTTTCACACCTGTTTTGAAGTCATACTATAGCATGTGTTGTTTTTAATCAGTTTTGAAGTCATATTGTAGCATGTGTTTTTTCACACCTGTTTTGAAGTCATACTATAGCATGTGTCGTTTTACACCTGTTTTGAAGTCATACTATAACATGTGCTGTTTTGCACCTGTTTTAAAGTCATACTATAGCATGTGTCGTTTTGCACCTGTTTTGAAGTCATACTATAGTATGTGTCATTTTGCACCTGTTTTGAAGTCATACTATAGCATATATCGTTTTGCACCTGTTTTGAAGTCATACTATAGCATGTGTCGTTTTGCACCTGTTTTGAAGTCATACTATAGCATGTGTCGTTTTGCACCTGTTTTGAAGTCATACTATAGCATGTGTCGTTTTGCACCTGTTTTGAAGTCATACTATAGCATGTGTCGTTTTGCACCTGTTTTGAAGTCATACTATAGTATGTGTCATTTTGCACCTGTTTTGAAGTCATACTATAGCATATATCGTTTTGCACCTGTTTTGAAGTCATACTATAGCATGTGTCGTTTTACACCTGTTTTGAAGTCATAGCCGTTTTGCACCTGTTTTGAAGTCATACTATAGCATGTTTCGTTTTGCACATGTTTTGAAGTCATACTATAGCATGTGTTGTTTTTCATCAGTTTTAAAGTCATACTATAGCATGTGTAGTTTTACACCTGTTTTGAAGTCATACTATAGCATGTGCCGTTTTACACCTGTTTTGAAGTCATACCATAGCATGTGTTGTTTTGCACCTGTTTTGACGTCATACTATAGCATGTGTTGTTTTGCACCTGTTTTGAAGTCATACTATAGCATGTGTTGTTTTGCACATGTTTTGAAGTCATACTATAGCATATATCGTTTTGCACCTGTTTTGAAGTCATACTATAGCATGTGTCGTTTTGCACCTGTTTTGAAGTCATACTATAGCATGTGTCGTTTTGCACCTGTTTTGAAGTCATACTATAGCATGTGTTGTTTTGCACCTGTTTTGAAGTCATACTATAGCATGTGTCGTTTTACACCTGTTTTGAAGTCATACTATAGCATGTGCCGTTTTGCACCTGTTTTGAAGTCATACTATAGCATATATCGTTTTGCACCTGTTTTGAAGTCATACTATAGCATGTGTCATTTTTCACCTGTTTTGAAGTCATACTATAGCATGTGTTGTTTTTAACAGTTTTGAAGTCATACTATAGCATGTGTTTTTTCACACCTGTTTTGAAGTCATACTATATAGCATGTGTCGTTTTACACCTGTTTTGAAGTCATACTATAACATGTGCTGTTTTACACCTGTTTTAAGTCATACTATAGCATGTGTTTTTCACACCTGTTTTGAAGTCATACTATAGCATGTGTCGTTTTACACCTGTTTTGAAGTCATACTATAGCATGTGTCGTTTTACACCTGTTTTAAGTCATACTATAACATGTGTTTTTCACACCTGTTTTGAAGTCATACTATAGCATGTGTCGTTTTGCACCAGTTTGAAAGTCATACTGTAGCATGTGTTTTTTCACACCTGTTTTGAAGTCATACTATAGCATGTGTTGTTTTTAATCAGTTTTGAAGTCATATTGTAGCATGTGTTTTTTCACACCTGTTTTGAAGTCATACTATAGCATGTGCTGTTTTGCACCTGTTTTAAAGTCATACTATAGCATGTGTCGTTTTGCACCTGTTTTGAAGTCATACTATAGTACCGGTATGTGTCATTTTGCACCTGTTTTGAAGTCATACTATAGCATATATCGTTTTGCACCTGTTTTGAAGTCATACTATAGCATGTGTTGTTTTTCATCAGTTTTGAAGTCATACTATAGCATGTGTCGTTTTACACCTGTTTTGAAGTCATACTATAGCATGTGCCGTTTTGCACCTGTTTTGAAGTCATACTATAGCATGTGTCGTTTTACACCTGTTTTGAAGTCATACTATAGCACGTGATGTTTTTCATCAGTTTTGAAGTCATACTATAGCATGTGTCGTTTTACACCTGTTTTGAAGTCATACTATAGCATGTGTTGTTTTTCAACAGTTTTGAAGTCATATTATTGTATGTGTCATTTTTCACTAGTTTGGAAGACACACTATAGTATGTGTCATTTTTCACCAGTTTCACCAGTTTAGAAGTCATATTAGAATTTGTGTCATTTTTCATCAGTTTGGACGTCATACTTTACTTTTTGTCATTTTTTTAAAATCACTTTGGAAGTGTTATAGTCCTGATAAGTACAGGAGTAAGTGGCAGGATGCACAACATATAAAGTCCAGACAATTGTATTGTTTTAGACAAAACTTTAATGGTCAACATACCATCTGAACATAAATGCAGAATGGGAGCCCTGGTTAAAACAAAACAGAATGGATGGGAGAAGCCAGGTAACGTTTGACTGTTGGATTCATGCCACTCACCCTCGCCCTATGATCCAGGGACTAACTATACAACCAACAACCGTTAACTTTAAATAAACAGGTAACTCCCAGTCCCAACAACAAAAGAGTAACAGGTGCAACGACTACAGGTATCTCTGACAGGAGCGGGATCGAGGCTGGAAACAAAACCAACAACTTTCAGAAGAAGTTCTCCTTAAGCCTCCCTCGCTGGTCCAACAGGCAGAAACTGGTCCTTTTAAACTGTTTTCAGGCAATCAGCTGTTCAGAGAGAGCAATCAGATTAATTACACACATTGACAGATGACACAGGGACACGTCACAGGAAGTCATACTATAGTATGTCATTTTGAATCTGTTTTGAAGTCACACTATAGCATGTGTTGTTTTGCACCTTTTTTGAAGTCACACTATAGCATGTGTTGTTTTTCATCAGTTTTGAAGTCATACTATAGCATGTCTTGTTTTTCATCAGTTTTGAAGTCATACTATAGCATGTGTTGTTTTACACCTGTTTTGAAGTCATACTATAGCATGTGCCTTTTTACACCTGTTTTGAAGTCATACCATAGCATGTGTTGTTTTGCACCTGTTTTGACGTCATACTATAGCATGTGTTGTTTTGCACCTGTTTTGAAGTCATACTATAGCATGTGTTGTTTTGCACATGTTTTGAAGTCATACTATAGCATATATCGTTTTGCACCTGTTTTGAAGTCATACTATAGCATGTGTCGTTTTGCACCTGTTTTGAAGTCATACTATAGCATGTGTCGTTTTGCACATGTTTTGAAGTCATACTATATCATATATCGTTTTGCACCTGTTTTGAAGTCATACTATAGCATGTGTCGTTTTGCACCTGTTTTGAAGTCATACTATAGCATGTATCGTTTTGCACCTGTTTTGAAGTCATACTATAGCATGTGTCATTTTTCACCTGTTTTGAAGTCATACTATAGCATGTGTCGTTTTGCACCTGTTTTGAAGTCATACTATAGCATGTGTCGTTTTACACCTGTTTTGAAGTCATACTATAGCATGTGTCGTTTTACACCTGTTTTGAAGTCATACTATAGCATGTGTCGTTTTGCACAGTTTTAAAGTCATACTATAGCATGTGTCGTTTTGCACCTGTTTTGAAGTCATACTATAGTATGTGTCATTTTGCACCTGTTTTGAAGTCATACTATAGCATATATCGTTTTGCACCTGTTTTGAAGTCATACTATAGCATGTGTCGTTTTACACCTGTTTTGAAGTCATACTATAGCATGTGTCGTTTTGCACCTGTTTTGAAGTCATACTATAGCATGTGTCGTTTTGCACCTGTTTTGAAGTCATACTATAGCATGTGTCGTTTTGCACCTGTTTTGAAGTCATACTATAGCATGTGTCGTTTTGCACCTGTTTTGAAGTCATACTATAGCATGTGTCGTTTTGCACCTGTTTTGAAGTCATACTATAGCATGTGTCGTTTTAGCACCTGTTTTGAAGTCATACTATAGCATGTGTTGTTTTACACCTGTTTTGAAGTCATACTATAGCATGTGTGTTTTCACCTTTGAAGTCATACTTAGCATGTGTTTTTCACTGTTTTGAAGTCATACTATAGCATGTGTCGTTTTTCATCTGTTTTGAAGTCATACTATAGCATGTGTTGTTTTCACCTGTTTTGAAGTCATACTATACATGTGCGTTTTGCACCAGTTTCAAGTCATACTATAGCATGTGTGTTTCACATGTTTTGAAGTCATACTATAGCATTTGTTTTGCAACAGTTTTGAAGTCATACTATAGTATGTGTCATTTTTCACCAGTTTCACCAGTTTAGAAGTCATATTAGAATTTGTGTCATTTTTCATCAGTTTGGACGTCATACTTTACTTTTTGTCATTTTTTTAAATCACTTTGGAAGTGTTATAGTCCTGATAAGTACAGGAGTAAGTGGCAGGATGCACAACATATAAAGTCCAGACAATTGTATTGTTTTAGACAAAACTTTAATGGTCAACATACCATCTGAACATAAATGCAGAATGGGAGCCCTGGTTAAAACAAAACAGAATGGATGGGAGAAGCCAGGTAACGTTTGACTGTTGGATTCATGCCACTCACCCTCGCCCTATGATCCAGGGACTAACTATACAACCAACAACCGTTAACTTTAAATAAACAGGTAACTCCCAGTCCCAACAACAAAAGAGTAACAGGTGCAACGACTACAGGTATCTCTGACAGGAGCGGGATCGAGGCTGGAAACAAAACCAACAACTTTCAGAAGAAGTTCTCCTTAAGCCTCCCTCGCTGGTCCAACAGGCAGAAACTGGTCCTTTTAAACTGTTTTCAGGCAATCAGCTGTTCAGAGAGAGCAATCAGATTAATTACACACATTGACAGATGACACAGGGACACGTCACAGGAAGTCATACTATAGTATGTCATTTTGAATCTGTTTTGAAGTCACACTATAGCATGTGTAGTTTTGCACCAGTTTTGAAGTCACACTATAGCATGTCTTGTTTTTCATCAGTTTTGAAGTCATACTATAGCATGACTCGTTTTGCACCAGTTTTGAAGTCATACTATAGCATATGTCGTTTTGCATCAGTTTGGAAGTCATACTATAGCATGAGTCGTTTTGCACCTGTTTTGAAGTCATACTATAGCATGTGCCGTTTTGCACCAGTTTTGAAGTCATACTATAGCATGTGTCGTTTTGCACCTGTTTTGAAGTCATACTATAGTATGTGCCGTTTTGCACCTGTTTTGAAGTCATACTATAGCATGTGTCGTTTTGCACCTGTTTTGAAGTCATACTATAGTATGTGCCGTTTTGCACCTGTTTTGAAGTCATACTATAGCATGTGTCGTTTTGCACCTGTTTTGAAGTCATACTAAAGCATGTGTCGTTTTACACCTGTTTTGAAGTCATACTATAGCATGTGCCGTTTTGCACCTGTTTTGAAGTCATACTATAGCATGTGTCGTTTTGCACCCGTTTTGAAGTCATACTATAGTATGTGTCATTTTGCACCTGTTTTGAAGTCATACTATAGCATATATCGTTTTGCACCTGTTTTGAAGTCATACTATAGCATGTGTCGTTTTACACCTGTTTTGAAGTCATAGCCGTTTTGCACCTGTTTTGAAGTCATACTATAGCATGTGTCGTTTTGCACATGTTTTGAAGTCATACTATAGCATATATCGTTTTGCACCAGTTTTAAAGTCATACTATAGCATGTGTCGTTTTGCACCTGTTTTGAAGTCATACTATAGCATGTATCATTTTGCACCTGTTTTGAAGTCATACTATAGCATATATCGTTTTACACCTGTTTTGAAGTCATACTATAGCATGTGTCGTTTTACACCTGTTTTGAAGTCATACTATAGCATGTGTCATTTTGCACCTGTTTTGAAGTCATACTATAGCATGTATCATTTTGCACCTGTTTTGAAGTCATACTATAGCATATATCGTTTTACACCTGTTTCGAAGTCATACTATAGCATGTGCCGTTTTACACCTGTTTTGAAGTCATAGCCGTTTTGCACCTGTTTTGAAGTCATACTATAGCATGTGTCATTTTGCACATGTTTTGAAGTCATACTATAGCATATATCGTTTTGCACCAGTTTTAAAGTCATACTATAGCATGTGTCGTTTTACACCTGTTTTGAAGTCATAGCCATTTTGCACCTGTTTTGAAGTCATACTATAGCATATATCGTTTTGCACATGTTTTGAAGTCATACTATAGCATGTGTTGTTTTTCATCAGTTTTAAAGTCATACTATAGCATGTGTAGTTTTACACCTGTTTTGAAGTCATACTATAGCATGTGTTGTTTTGCACCTGTTTTGAAGTCATACTATAGCATGTGTTGTTTTGCACATGTTTTGAAGTCATACTATAGCATATATCGTTTTGCACCTGTTTTGAAGTCATACTATAGCATGTGTCGTTTTGCACCTGTTTTGAAGTCATACTATAGCATGTGTCGTTTTGCACCTGTTTTGAAGTCATACTATAGCATGTGTCGTTTTGCACCTGTTTTGAAGTCATACTATAGCATGTGTCGTTTTGCACCTGTTTTGAAGTCATACTATAGCATGTGTCGTTTTGCACCTGTTTTGAAGTCATACTATAGTATGTGTCATTTTGCACCTGTTTTGAAGTCATACTATAGCATATATCGTTTTGCACCTGTTTTGAAGTCATACTATAGCATGTGTTGTTTTTCATCAGTTTGGAAGTCATAGCCGTTTTGCACCTGTTTTGAAGTCATACTATAGCATGTGTCGTTTTGCACATGTTTTGAAGTCATACTATAGCATGTGTTGTTTTTCATCAGTTTTAAAGTCATACTATAGCATGTGTCGTTTTGCACCTGTTTTGAAGTCATACTATAGTATGTGTCATTTTGCACCTGTTTTGAAGTCATACTATAGCATATATCGTTTTGCACCTGTTTTGAAGTCATACTATAGCATGTGTCGTTTTACACCTGTTTTGAAGTCATACTATAGCATGTGTCGTTTTGCACCTGTTTTGAAGTCATACTATAGTATGTGTCATTTTGCACCTGTTTTGAAGTCATACTATAGCATGTATCATTTTGCACCTGTTTTGAAGTCATACTATATAGCATGTGTCGTTTTACACCTGTTTCGAAGTCATACTATAGCATGTGCCGTTTTGCACCTGTTTTGAAGTCATACTATAGCATGTGTCGTTTTGCACCTGTTTTGAAGTCATACTATAGTATGTGTCATTTTGCACCTGTTTTGAAGTCATACTATAGCATATATCGTTTTGCACCTGTTTTGAAGTCATACTATAGCATGTGTCGTTTTACACATGTTTTGAAGTCATAACCGTTTTGCACCTGTTTTGAAGTCATACTATAGCATGTGTCGTTTTGCACATGTTTTGAAGTCATACTATAGCATGTGTTGTTTCACACCAGTTTTAAAGTCATACTATAGCATGTGTAGTTTTACACCAGTTTGAAGTCATACTATAGCATGTGTCATTTTGCACCAGTTTGAAGTCATACTATAGCATGTGTCGTTTTGCACATGTTTTGAAGTCATACTAAAGCATATATCGTTTTACACCTGTTTTGAAGTCATACTATAGCATGTGCCGTTTTGCACCTGTTTTGAAGTCATACTATAGCATGTGTCGTTTTGCACACGTTTTGAAGTCATACTATAGCATATATCATTTTGCACCTGTTTTGAAGTCATACTATAGCATATATCGTTTTGCACATGTTTTGAAGTCATACTATAGCATATATCGTTTTACACCTGTTTTGAAGTCATAGCCATTTTGCACCTGTTTTGAAGTCATACTATAGCATGTGTCGTTTTGAACAGTTTTGAAGTCATACTATAGCATGTGTTTTTCACACCAGTTTTAAAGTCATACTATAGCATGTGTGTTTCACACCTGTTTTGAAGTCATACTATAGCATGTGTCATTTTGCACCAGTTTGAAGTCATACTATAGCATATATCGTTTCACACCTGTTTTGAAGTCATACTATAGCATGTGTCGTTTTAAACCAGTTTTGAAGTCATACTATAGCATGTGTCATTTCACACCTGTTTTGAAGTCATACTATAGCATGTGTCATTTTACACCTGTTTTGAAGTCATACTATAACATGTACCATTTTGCACCTGTTTTAAAGTCATACTATAGCATGTGTCGTTTTGCACCTGTTTTGAAGTCATACTATAGTATGTGTCATTTTGCACCTGTTTTGAAGTCATACTATAGCATATATCGTTTTGCACCTGTTTTGAAGTCATACTATAGCATGTGTTGTTTTTCATCAGTTTTGAAGTCATACTATAGCATGTGTCGTTTTACACCTGTTTTGAAGTCATACTATAGCATGTGCCGTTTTGCACCTGTTTTGAAGTCATACTATAGCATATATCGTTTTGCACCTGTTTTGAAGTCATACTATAGCATGTGTCATTTTTCACCTGTTTTGAAGTCATACTATAGCATGTGTTGTTTTTAATCAGTTTTGAAGTCATACTATAGCATGTGTTTTTTCACACCTGTTTTGAAGTCATACTATATAGCATGTGTCGTTTTACACCTGTTTTGAAGTCATACTATAACATGTGCTGTTTTACACCTGTTTTAAGTCATACTATAGCATGTGTTTTTCACACCTGTTTTGAAGTCATACTATAGCATGTGTCGTTTTACACCTGTTTTGAAGTCATACTATAGCATGTGTCGTTTTACACCTGTTTTAAGTCATACTATAGCATGTGTTTTTCACACCTGTTTTGAAGTCATACTATAGCATGTGCCGTTTTGCACCAGTTTGAAGTCATACTATAGCATGTGTCGTTTCACACCTGTTTTGAAGTCATACTATAGCATGTGCCGTTTTGAACCAGTTTTGAAGTCATACTGTAGCATGTGTCGTTTCACACCTGTTTTGAAGTCATACTATAGCATGTGCCGTTTTACACCTGTTTTGAAGTCATACTATAACATGTGCCGTTTTGCACCTGTTTTGAAGTCATACTAAAGCATGTGTCGTTTTGCACCTGTTTTGAAGTCATACTATAGCATATATCGTTTTGCACCTGTTTTGATGTCATACTATAGCATGTGCCGTTTTGCACCTGTTTTGAAGTCATACTATAGCATGTGTCGTTTTGCACCCGTTTTGAAGTCATACTATAGTATGTGTCATTTTGCACCTGTTTTGAAGTCATACTATAGCATATATCGTTTTGCACCTGTTTTGAAGTCATACTATAGCATGTGTTGTTTTTCATCAGTTTGGAAGTCATAGCCGTTTTGCACCTGTTTTGAAGTCATACTATAGCATGTGTCGTTTTGCACATGTTTTGAAGTCATACTATAGCATGTGTTGTTTTTCATCAGTTTTAAAGTCATACTATAGCATGTGTCGTTTTGCACCTGTTTTGAAGTCATACTATAGTATGTGTCATTTTGCACCTGTTTTGAAGTCATACTATAGCATATATCGTTTTGCACCTGTTTTGAAGTCATACTATAGCATGTGTCGTTTTACACCTGTTTTGAAGTCATACTATAGCATGTGTCGTTTTGCACCTGTTTTGAAGTCATACTATAGTATGTGTCATTTTGCACCTGTTTTGAAGTCATACTATAGCATGTATCATTTTGCACCTGTTTTGAAGTCATACTATATAGCATGTGTCGTTTTACACCTGTTTCGAAGTCATACTATAGCATGTGCCGTTTTGCACCTGTTTTGAAGTCATACTATAGCATGTGTCGTTTTGCACCTGTTTTGAAGTCATACTATAGTATGTGTCATTTTGCACCTGTTTTGAAGTCATACTATAGCATATATCGTTTTGCACCTGTTTTGAAGTCATACTATAGCATGTGTCGTTTTACACCTGTTTTGAAGTCATAGCCGTTTTGCACCTGTTTTGAAGTCATACTATAGCATGTTTCGTTTTGCACATGTTTTGAAGTCATACTATAGCATGTGTTGTTTTTCATCAGTTTTAAAGTCATACTATAGCATGTGTAGTTTTACACCTGTTTTGAAGTCATACTATAGCATGTGTTGTTTTGCACCTGTTTTGAAGTCATACTATAGCATGTGTTGTTTTGCACATGTTTTGAAGTCATACTATAGCATATATCGTTTTGCACCTGTTTTGAAGTCATACTATAGCATGTGTCGTTTTGCACCTGTTTTGAAGTCATACTATAGCATGTGTCGTTTTGCACATGTTTTGAAGTCATACTATATCATATATCGTTTTGCACCTGTTTTGAAGTCATACTATAGCATGTGTCGTTTTGCACATGTTTTGAAGTCATACTATAGCATATATCGTTTTGCACCTGTTTTGAAGTCATACTATAGCATGTGTCATTTTTCACCTGTTTTGAAGTCATACTATAGCATGTGTTGTTTTTAATCAGTTTTGAAGTCATACTATAGCATGTGTTTTTCACACCTGTTTTGAAGTCATACTATAGCATGTGTTGTTTTTAATCAGTTTTGAAGTCATATTGTAGCATGTGTTTTTTCACACCTGTTTTGAAGTCATACTATAGTCGTTTTACACAGGTTTTGAAGTCATACTATAACATGTGCTGTTTTGCACCTGTTTTAAAGTCATACTATAGCATGTGTCGTTTTGCAACAGTTTTGAAGTCATACTATAGTATGTGTCATTTTGCACCTGTTTTGAAGTCATACTATAGCATATATCGTTTTGCACCTGTTTTGAAGTCATACTATAGCATGTGTCGTTTTACACCTGTTTTGAAGTCATACTATAGCATGTGTCGTTTTGCACCTGTTTTGAAGTCATACTATAGTATGTGTCATTTTGCACCTGTTTTGAAGTCATACTATAGCATGTATCATTTTGCACCTGTTTTGAAGTCATACTATAGCATGTGTCGTTTTACACCTGTTTTGAAGTCATACTATAGCATGTGTCGTTTTGCACCTGTTTTGAAGTCATACTATAGTATGTGTCATTTTGCACCTGTTTTGAAGTCATACTATAGCATATATCGTTTTGCACCTGTTTTGAAGTCATACTATAGCATGTGTCGTTTTACACCTGTTTTGAAGTCATAGCCGTTTTGCACCTGTTTTGAAGTCATACTATAGCATGTGTCGTTTTGCACATGTTTTGAAGTCATACTATAGCATGTGTTGTTTTTCATCAGTTTTAAAGTCATACTATAGCATGTGTCGTTTTACACCTGTTTTGAAGTCATACCATAGCATGTGTTGTTTTGCACCTGTTTTGACGTCATACTATAGCATGTGTTGTTTTACACCTGTTTTGAAGTCATACCATAGCATGTGCCGTTTTACACCTGTTTTGAAGTCATACCATAGCATGTGTTGTTTTGCACCTGTTTTGACGTCATACTATAGCATGTGTTGTTTTACACCTGTTTTGAAGTCATACCATAGCATGTGTTGTTTTACACCTGTTTTGAAGTCATACTATAGCATGTGCCGTTTTACACCTGTTTTGAAGTCATACTATAGCATGTGTTGTTTTGCACCTTTTTTGACGTCATACTATAGCATGGGTTGTTTTGCACATGTTTTGAAGTCATACTATAGCATATATCGTTTTGCACCTGTTTTGAAGTCATACTATAGCATGTGTCGTTTTGCACCTGTTTTGAAGTCATACTATAGCATGTGTCGTTTTGCACATGTTTTGAAGTCATACTATATCATATATCGTTTTGCACCTGTTTTGAAGTTATACTATAGCATGTGTCGTTTTGCACATGTTTTGAAGTCATACTATAGCATATATCGTTTTGCACCTGTTTTGAAGTCATACTATAGCATGTGTTGTTTTTAATCAGTTTTGAAGTCATACTATAGCATGTGTTTTTTCACACCTGTTTTGAAGTCATACTATAGCATGTGTCTTTTTGCACCAGTTTGAAAGTCATACTATAGCATGTGTCATTTTGCACCAGTTTGAAAGTCATACTGTAGCATGTGTCGTTTTGCACCTGTTTTGAAGTCATACTAAAGCATGTGTCGTTTTACACCTGTTTTGATGTCATACTATAGCATGTGCCGTTTTGCACCTGTTTTGAAGTCATACTATAGCATGTGTCGTTTTGCACCTGTTTTGAAGTCATACTATAGTATGTGTCATTTTGCACCTGTTTTGAAGTCATACTATAGCATATATCGTTTTGCACCTGTTTTGAAGTCATACTATAGCATGTGTCGTTTTACACCTGTTTTGAAGTCATAGCCGTTTTGCACCTGTTTTGAAGTCATACTATAGCATGTGTCGTTTTGCACATGTTTTGAAGTCATACTATAGCATGTGTTGTTTTTCATCAGTTTTAAAGTCATACTATAGCATGTGTCGTTTTGCACCTGTTTTGAAGTCATACTATAGTATGTGTCATTTTGCACCTGTTTTGAAGTCATACTATAGCATATTATTTTGCACCTGTTTTGAAGTCATACTATAGCATGTGTCGTTTTGCACCTGTTTTGAAGTCATACTATAGCATGTGTCGTTTTGCACCTGTTTTGAAGTCATACTATAGCATGTGTCGTTTTGCACCTGTTTTGAAGTCATACTATAGCATGTGTCGTTTTGCACCTGTTTTGAAGTCATACTATAGCATGTGTCGTTTTGCACCTGTTTTGAAGTCATACTATAGCATGTGTCGTTTTGCACCTGTTTTGAAGTCATACTATAGCATGTGTCGTTTTGCACCTGTTTTGAAGTCATACTATAGTATGTGTCATTTTGCACCTGTTTTGAAGTCATACTATAGCATATATCGTTTTGCACCTGTTTTGAAGTCATACTATAGCATGTGTCGTTTTACACCTGTTTTGAAGTCATAGCCGTTTTGCACCTGTTTTGAAGTCATACTATAGCATGTTTCGTTTTGCACATGTTTTGAAGTCATACTATAGCATGTGTTGTTTTTCATCAGTTTTAAAGTCATACTATAGCATGTGTAGTTTTACACCTGTTTTGAAGTCATACTATAGCATGTGCCGTTTTACACCTGTTTTGAAGTCATACCATAGCATGTGTTGTTTTGCACCTGTTTTGACGTCATACTATAGCATGTGTTGTTTTGCACCTGTTTTGAAGTCATACTATAGCATGTGTTGTTTTGCACATGTTTTGAAGTCATACTATAGCATATATCGTTTTGCACCTGTTTTGAAGTCATACTATAGCATGTGTCGTTTTGCACCTGTTTTGAAGTCATACTATAGCATGTGTCGTTTTGCACATGTTTTGAAGTCATACTATATCATATATCGTTTTGCACCTGTTTTGAAGTCATACTATAGCATGTGTCGTTTTGCACATGTTTTGAAGTCATACTATAGCATATATCGTTTTGCACCTGTTTTGAAGTCATACTATAGCATGTGTCATTTTTCACCTGTTTTGAAGTCATACTATAGCATGTGTTGTTTTTAATCAGTTTTGAAGTCATACTATAGCATGTGTTTTTCACACCTGTTTTGAAGTCATACTATAGCATGTGTCGTTTTGCACCAGTTTGAAAGTCATACTGTAGCATGTGTTTTTTCACACCTGTTTTGAAGTCATACTATAGCATGTGTTGTTTTTAATCAGTTTTGAAGTCATATTGTAGCATGTGTTTTTTCACACCTGTTTTGAAGTCATACTATAGCATGTGTCGTTTTACACCTGTTTTGAAGTCATACTATAACATGTGCTGTTTTGCACCTGTTTTGAAGTCATACTATAGCATGTGTCGTTTTGCACCAGTTTGAAAGTCATACTGTAGCATGTGTTTTTTCACACCTGTTTTGAAGTCATACTATAACATGTGCTGTTTTGCACCTGTTTTGAAGTCATACTATAGCATGTGTCGTTTTGCACCAGTTTGAAAGTCATACTGTAGCATGTGTCGTTTTGCACATGTTTTGAAGTCATACTATAGCATGTGTTGTTTTTCATCTGTTTTGAAGTCATACTATAGCATGTGTTGTTTTTCATCTGTTTTGAAGTCATACTATAGCATGTGTCGTTTTACACCTGTTTTGAAGTCATACTATAGCATGTGTTGTTTTTCATCTGTTTTGAAGTCATACTATAGCATGTGTTTTTTCACACCTGTTTTGAAGTCATACTATATAGCATGTGTCGTTTTACACCTGTTTTGAAGTCATACTATAACATGTGCTGTTTTACACCTGTTTTAAGTCA
>JBBPBX010070151.1:0-18669 GCA_038048925.1 Garcialebias charrua
TACCGTAAACATAAATACTTTTGATAAAAAAATAAGGTATTTCTTGATTTCAATATCATAAATGAAGGTTGAATGAATAAAGAAATACTTGCTTTATATAAAAAATAGTGTCTTTACTTCACTAAACAAATAATATGTTTACAAAAAAGACTTGTAAAATGTTTATTTTGAAAATGTTTCAAGTGATCAATACGTTTGTATAGGCCAACTCTTTCAGGGATGAAGATGTTCACATCCTTGATAGAGAGGAACGATGGTTTGAGAGAGGAGTAAAGGAGGCCATCTTTGTGAAAAGAAACTGTCCATCATTAAACAGAGGTGGAGGCCTCCGGGTTCAACTGTCCCCCTCTTACAATGCTGTTATTGCTAGTATCACTCAGCCCTCTGTTATTGTTGTTATGCTAATTACGGTTGTTATGCTGCTCACAGAGGGCTGAGTGATGCAATAACAGCATTGTATGTGATAGTGTATCTCTCTCTCTCTCGATCGATCAAGAGTATGTAAGAATAATAATAATAATAGAAGAAAGCTTTTTTTGAACAAGTGGGTCTTCAGTCTGGTTTTGAACAGAGTCAGATCAGAGGTGGCACGCAGCTCAAGGGGGAGGCTGTTCCAGGCTTTTGGACCGGCAACAGAAAAGGACCGGTCTCCCCATTGTTTGTACCTTGAGAATGTGAAGAGCCACTCAGCTACTGTTGAATAGCAAGCAGCCATCAGTGACCTATACTTTGACGATCAAGGCTGATGCCCTCTGTTAACATGTGAATAGCTAGTTTCTGGAAGTCAGCAGTAACTGGTTAAACTACTATTTTACTGAGTTTTTGCCCTGGTAAAGACACGGGTCAAACAAGTTACCGGTAATCATAATAATTATTATTCCCTGATATATGCTCAATAATCCAGGTAGAAAAATCTAAAAAAGCTAAGTCTGGTCCTCTGGACATTAAAAAAACAAAACAAAGCTTTGTTTTGTTTTTTGAATGTCCAAAGGACCAGACTTAGCTTTTTTAAATAATAATTACCGGTATTATTAACTCAATGATTTGGCATGTCTTTGAAAATGTAATAGGTTTATCTGAAATGTTTGATGTGTGGATTATATATTATTATTTGTTTTATTTATTTATTTTTATTTTTTTGTGAACAGAGAATCCATCCGAACAGCTTGATGAAATATACTGAGTTGGTAGATTCCAACAAGAAGCGAAAATCCTCCTCTTCTAATGAGCCACCGATGAAGAGTGTGAAAATCACAGATTCCCTCATCTCTCCACGAGTAACACAGGCAAAGCTGGATAGGCTCATTGTAAATTTTGTCTGTGAAGCTAGCCAACCATTTTCTGTGGTTGAGGCACCATCCTTTAAGAACATAATTAAATCTCTTCATCCTAATTGCACTTTAATGACAAGAAAAACATTATGCTGTAGAATACAAGAAGCTGCAAAGAACTTGAAGAGCATAATCATTCAAAAGTTGAGCGCTGTGAACCATGTTGCCACCACAACAGACTGCTGGACTGCCAGACAGCGTAGTTATTTAGGTGTCACCTGTCACTGGATAGAACCTACCACACTAGAGAGGCAATCTGCTGCTTTGGCCTGTCAGCGTGTTAAAGGCTCACACACATTTGATGTCCTTGCTGCTGCATTAGAAGGAATACATTCTGAATATCAGATCAGGGAAAAGGTGACCAGAACAACAACTGACAGTGGCTCCAACTTCTTGAAAGCCTTTCGTTTGTATGGTGTGGATGAAAAAGAAGATAAAGATGTCACTAGACAAGAGGAGAAAGACTCCATCATGGACGAAGCATCAGAAGACGAAAGTGAGTCAGAGATGGATTATCACGATGTAGCTGCCATTCTGGATGATGACACCGGCCTTGAGTACCAACTTCCAAAACACCAAAAATGTGCATGCCATCTCCTGAATCTCATTTCAACAGTTGATGCCACTCGTGCAGAAGTGGGCCAGCATGAAACCTATAGAAGACTATCTCGATCTTCTTTTGCTAAATGTACTGCTCTGTGGAATAAAACAAGCAGGTCAAGCAAGGGGTTTGAAACTGTTGAACGTGAATGCAAGCTGCAGTTCCTCAGACCTAATCAAACCCGTTGGAACTCTGTGTACCTAGCTGTTGAAAGAGTGGTGCGCATTCACAAAGAACAGGGAGAATCTGCATTTCGCAATGTATGCACAGCATTGCAGATCAAGATGTAAGTTGGCTTCATGTTAATAAACACATTAAAAGTATTATTAAAATGATTAACTTTTATATTGTAAGTATGTGTTTACATGCACTGCACATTTAACATGTCAACAAAAATTACAATTCAGTTTTCATTTAAAGGTTGAATCCAGCTGAAATGGGATTTTTGGCTGAGTATGTTGCTGTGATGAAACCTGTTGCCATGGCCCTCAACATTCTTCAAGGAGAATCATCTGTGCACATGGGCTTCCTCCTGCCAACACTACACCAGTTGCAAGACAAGCTGAAGAAGCTGGTATCATCTTGCAAAGTGTGTGCACCTCTCATCGATGCCCTGCTGGGTGGCATTCAGAAACGTTTTGCTGAGATGATGAAAGAACCTGAGCTCATCGCTGCAGCTATACTCCTACCTAAATTCAAAACAAACTGGACTACAGATGAGAACATCTTAAAATCTGGTAAATATAAAAACATCAGTGTGCGTGTGTGTGTGTGTGTGCACATTACAAAACATTACATACATGTACTTAGCCTGGTTAAAACCAGACCCTGTCCTTCACTTCGCTTCAGACAAGGGTCTGGACTTTCTCCATTGAAAATCAATTCTTGCTGGAGGCGTGGGCTCTGCTGATGGCTGCTCCCCCGTGGTCTTCTGAACTTGACTTCAGCTCCACCTCCTGCTGAATTTTCTCTCGCTCCGTTGTATATTCTGTGTTTATATGATAATTAAACGTCCTAATAAAATAAAATAAAACCATGGAGCGCTGGTCCAACACACCAGAAGACCAGGAAATCTGATGGGACTCGGGCAGCAACGTAAAACCTGACTTTAATTCTCTCGTGACAACCTGAAGCATTTCCTTGTTCATACACTCAGCGGAGGGTGAGGAGGAGAAGGAGGAGGGAGGAGGGAGCGATTACTTGACTTTTGGGGAAAAAAAACAAAAGAAAACTCCAGATAAGGGATTAAGAAGGGGAAATTAATAAATTTGTGTCACATATCAAACAGTCCTGCATCGCTTTGAATGAGAACATGCGGCTGCGCGCTGGGACAGATAGGTGGGGGCATTTCCTTATCAGCGGAGGGAGAGAAGGAGGAGGAGGAGGGAGCGAACACTTGACTTTTGGCCAAAAAAACAAAAGAAAACTCCAGATAAGGGATTAAGAAGGGGAAATTAATAAATTTGTGTCACATATCAAACAGTCCTGCATCGCTTTGAATGAGAACATGCGAATGCTCGCTGCTGGCTGCGCTGAGACAGGTGGGGGCGTGGGTTAGGGGCCAAAAACTCAGCCCCTTCTGTTCTCTGATTGGTCTGGTCAAAAATCTACCGGAGAAATCCTTGTCTATGGGATAAGTCCCAGACTGTGCAGTGAAGGGAAATGAGAATTGAGCGGAGCTGTGCAGGAAGGCGAGGGCCAGGCTAACATGTACTATAAATAATGCATAAGTGTACAGAAGTAATTCTTGACAAAAAATGTTTTTAAAGGTCTCAACTACATCAAGGATCACTTGGACACTAACACTGATGACAACAGCCCAAACAGCAGCCGCTCTGATGAAGAAGACTTCTTTGGATCCATTAAGACCAGCAAATCAGGAGAGCTGGAGAGGTATCTTTCATGTCCATCCACTGGAGGTATGGCTCTGTTACACTCCTTTCCTCAAATCAAGCGGTTGTCACTCAAAGTCAACACAAGTCTTCCAGCGTCTGCATCTTGTGAGAGACTCTTTAGTCATGCAGGACTCCTTTTTACTGCTAAGAGATCACAGCTTCACTGCAAAAACCTTGAGAGCCAGCTACTCTTAAAGCTCAACAGTCACATTATTGAATAATGTTTCACTGAGTTTATGTTGTCTATTGTTCTAAGTTCAAGAATACACAGTCCTTTGCTTGATGGAACGGTTTGGAGACTGAAGTAAAAAATGCAAAAACGATGATTACATGATCAAAACTGGACTATTGCAAAAATATAAATGAAATACTATTACTGTATATATGTTGCTTTGCAGTTCGATAGTTAGGTGAACTGTTTTTTTATTTCTCTTTTTTGTTAAATCGCTTAAAGATGACTGTTGTTTGATTTGATTGACTGTAAGAGGGGGTTATTACTAAATCCTTTTGGCTGGTATTGCCTTTGTGTTATCTATAACAATGTTCACTCTCATTAAAAGTTATGTTTCCTTGTAAATCCATTTGCATGTTATAATTTAATGACACGAGATGGTACTCCGCAGTTACTCACTACTTGAGTAGGTTATAATCAAAGTACTTTTTTACTTTTACTCAAGTAAATTTTTGGATGCCTACTCACTACTTTTACTTGAGTAATATTTGGTTCAAGTAACAATACTTTTACTTGAGTAAAAATTTTGAATACTCTACCCACCTCTGGGTTTCATATTATTTCTAGATTTTTTTAAAGCATTTGACACTGTCGAACATACATTCCTGTTTAAAGCACTAGAAGTATTTGGATATGGACAAATCTTTATTAAAAGCTGTCAAATGTTATATAAGAATTGTAACGCATCTATAAAATTATCACATGGCTGCTCCAAAAGATTTGATTTGAAAAGAGGTCTCAGACAGGGGTGTCCAGTCTCCCCATATTTATTCCTTCTGGCCATGCAAATTCTCTCTGTTATAATCAAAGAAAAAATTACAGGAATTAATGTTGCAAACAGAAATATTGTAATTTCCCAGCTTGCTGATGATACAGCTCTTTTTTTAAAGAATAAATGTGAAATAAAAAATTCTATTGAAATCATCAATACCTTTTCCAATGCCTCTGGCTTGACTCTAAATCTAAACAAATGTGAATTACTTTCTATTAAATCTTCTTTAACAGGCACCGTCCTCAACATTCCTATAAAAGACAAAGTGAAATATCTTGGAGTCATGATCATTAAAGATCAAAATGTAAGATCAACAGAAAATTTTAATCCCATAATTAAAATAGTTGAACAAAGATTTAATCTGTGGCTCCAAAGAGATCTCTCTCTTTTAGGACGATCCTTATTAGTCAAAGCAGAAGGTTTATCTAGACTCGTTTATCCGGCCCTTGCACTTGATGTCCCCAAACAAATTTGTACCAATTTTAATAAAATAAACTTTAACTTTATATGGAGGAATAAATGTCATCTCATTAAGAAAAATGTTCTAATGAACAGGGTTGATAGAGGTGGAATTGAAGCCCTCGACTTTACATCTTTAAATAATTCATTCAAAATTAAACATCTGACAAACCTCCTAAAAAATCCTAACTCTATATGGAATGCTATTCCTATTTATATTTTTGACAAGGTGGGAGGATTACCCTTTCTTCTTAGATGCAACTATAGTATACCCAAAATACCCTTAAAGTTATCTATGTTCCATAAACAGATGTTGTTAAGCTGGTCACTTTTGTACAAACACAATTTCTCTCCTCATAAATATTATATTTGGAATAATGAAGATATTAAATACAAGAATAAGACAATTTTTTATAGAAAATGGTTTGATAAAGGAATATTACTTGTAAGCCAATTGTTAAATCCAAATGGTCACTTGTTATCTTATTCTGAATTTTTGTCACATTTTCAATTTCCTGTTACACCTAAAGAATATGCTGTGGTGTTTGACGCAATCCCCAGTGGGGCTTTACAACTTCTATCATCTACACCTCCAGGTCAAGATCTTCCAGTGCCTTGTTTTGATCCAGGTTCCATTTATATTGACTATGATTGTCCTTTGATAAGTAAGAAAACAACAAACAAAACATTAAGAAATATTCTTTTAAGAGACGTTGTCTTTTCACCATCTTGTACATTTTACTGGTCCAACATATTTGAAAATATAAATTGGAAGTGGACTTGGCTACTCTCAAAGAAATACCTAATAAATAATAAAGTAAAAGAAATTTCATACAAAATTATTCACAATTGTTATCCAGTTAAAGCATTTTTGATAAAAAGATATAAATGGGACTTGGATCCTATGTGTACTTTTTGTAAAAATCACGAAGAAGAGCTTGTTCATTTGTTTTGGGATTGTTGTTACACCAAAATATTCTGGAGGGACATGTCCATTTTTTTTAATCGAAAGAATGTGAACATTACTTTAACAGAAAAGCATGTTTTATTTGGGATGGAGAAATGTGACCTTGTTAAAACTGAATCTTTATATGTTGTTAATTTTTTTATTATTTATGGTAAATATCATATACACACCTCCAAATATTTACAACAAAAGCCTAACTTCCAGATTTTATTATCTTCTATAAATATTTATATAGAATCCATAAAAGGAAGCTCAAATGCTAAAGCCATTCAAATGATAACTGCCTTTGAAGAACTACAACCCTCGAGCACCGATTTGATTTTAACTTTGTAAAATACTGTTTTATGTTCTGTAATACCCTTGATTGCTGTATTTGTGTTTATAATTAGTTCTGTGTTGTTCTATTTTGTTCTTGTATGTTCTATTCTTGCAATAAAAAAAAAAAATAATAAAAATAATAATAATAAAATAAAATAAAATAATAAAAAATCATCATTCATCTCTTCTACAGAGCTACTTGATAAAAATTGGTAAGTAACTTCTCAGGTTCCTTTTAGCAGAGAAAACACCATTTTAAAATGTTCGGTTTTATAGTATGACAATCTATTTACGGATTTAGACGGACGAACGGAGCTTTGGTTGTCTTTGTTAGCATTTTTAGCTTCTCAGTTAGCGGCTGTCGACCCAAAATCGTAATTTTAGCTGATTAAAGTCGGATCGTTTCACTTTTTGATTTTCACTATAAGAAACAGACCTCTGTCCGCTTGGTTTAGCGAAACAAACTGGAGTTTTTGTCATTAAAATGTTATTAAATTGGTCCGTTAGTATTTAGCTACGCTAAATGCCAACGTCCGGCCTACTTGTTAAATTGTCCGATTTTAACGTTGTTAAGCCTCAAAGCCTAAAATATTTAGATTCGATTTTTGTAAACAAGATCGATCAAATTCTCAAATCTTTGTATATCATTCGGCTTATATTTATGTTTTAAAATGCATGTAAATATTTATTTTATATCCAACTAAAAGTTGTAGTTAACCTTTCTGTTGACTTCAGCATATCGCTGATGTGTTTCAGAGAGGAATCTACCCATTTATAATTATTTCATAAATGTAGAAAAATACAACTATTAACGTTTCAATTAAATTTAGTTACGTTTAGATGGACAGAAAAACGGATGCAGTATGGGCCTGGCAGCCTCTCCTTTTTTCAACAGATGCCTCAAATAATTTTGTAAAGTTATTTAAATAAAAATCTGTTTTAACTAGTAACTTTATCTTCTGCTTTTTTCATTTGATTTATTATCTGCCTTTTAGTCAGCACAGTTCTAATCTTGTAAGTTAGTAATGATTAATTTTCAGATATCTGGTGTTAGTTTTTATCTCAATAGTTGCTTCTTATGTTTTTCCAAATAAAGGTTTGTGTTCTCAAAGTTAGCTTAAAACTTCTCACACTTTCACACACACACAGCGAGGGGGAGAGACAGAGAAACGCGTTCACAAAAGCGGGGGCCAAGCTGCAGATGGGGGCTCTCAAACACACAAAGAGACACACGGGCAGAGCCGTTTACACACACAGAGAGATAAGAGGCACATACCAAAACACACATGCAGGTACTCACACAGAGAGGAGCAGAGCTGCTCATACACAGACAGAAACAACTTCAAAATGACATATAAACAATTTCAAAATGACGCAAACAACTTCAAACAATGCATAAACAATTTCCAAACGACGCGTCTAATAAATAATGTCCTATTTTGACTGTTGGATCCCACTTATATTGTTCAATAAAGGTCTTGGCAGATCAGCCTCACAATGGGCCTCATGCACGACAGAGTTCGTATTCTTATCCCAAATTCCTCCTACCTTTGTCCGTACGAAGCGTTCGTACGAACATGCCACGTCAGATCCATCAAAGCCTTCTATCCTCAAGAAATGTGTGTAAACGGGCTGCTTAAAGTTGATGGATCCCACCTGTTCCAGACAGCTGCGCGTGCCCGCCTGAAGGTAATCTACATAATCTCCACCCCTCAAGACACCATATAAGGCCACGCTTCCTGCCTCTGACAGCAGGAAGTGTCCGTACATGAGAATGTCAGCGAGAAGCAAGAAGAGGAATTTCACGGCAGCGGAGATAGAGGTCCTGCTCGCCGAGATAGGAAAACGAAAAGCTGTCCTATTTAGCAGCGTCACACATGGCATCAGGGGACCGGCCAAGGCCAAAGCATGGGACGACATATGCGTCGCTGTGAATGGCGTGTCCCCCGTGGGTCGTGCAGTTGCGGAGGTGAAAAAGAAATGGTTTGACCTGAAAATGGCATCCAAAAAACGTCTCGCCGCAGCACGCAGCTCCATGACCGCAACAGGGGGTGGTCAGGGGACAGCAACTGTCACCGACATGGATGAGCAGATTAATGCCATCATGGGTGAGGTGACGGTGTCGGGCGTTCCATCCGAGGATGTTCCTCTGGACACCGCCCTACATGGACCTGGACGTGAGGACATGGCGGAAACTGACAGTAGTGGTAAGTATAATAATGACACAAGACTATTTATTTAAATGCATCTTAACTGACTTTTAATTTGAATGCATCGTAACTGACTCTATATTTAAATGCATCTTAACTGACAGCATAAATGAAAGACACACATTCATCACTCAGTAGTCCAGTACATGATTTCCGTTGGTAAAATATTTTTAATATGTGATGTTGAAGAAATGGTGTGACTAATGTGTCAAATTTCCTTTTATTCAGATGAAGAGCAATCACGCGTGGCACCGCAGGCCGGGCCCTCAGGCGTGTCGGGCCCCCGCCGTCCCCCGCACACACAGGTGGTGTCAGATGCCGTCCTGCAGAACCAGGAGAAGATGTTTGACAGCATGCAGGACATTTCTGGCACCCTGGTGCAGATCTCAGGCACCCTGGTGCAGATCTCAGACAGTCTGGCACGCATTGCAGACGTGCTGACCAGAACGCCGAATACATGAAATGTAAATAAACAAATATGTAAATAAACAAATATGTTTCCAAAGTGTGAATGAAGCTTTTGGTTATATTAAATTAATTAGGGTACAACATGGCCTACCCTAAAGCCGTGCAATTAGCTGCTGTCTCGTCATGACTGCATTTCTCTGGTGTGGTCCATGTGGGGGTTCTTCTGGCATGTCATCTGCTGGTGCTGGATCGGGGAATGGAATGCCTTCCTTCACTGCAATATTATGTAATATGCAGCATGCCAGAATAATTCGGCATGCCTTCTCCGGTGTGTAGAGGAGTTTGCCACCTGCGGTATCAAGGCACATCCACCGGGCCTTCAAAACTCCAATTGTGCGCTCAACCACAGCACGGGTGCGTGTATGCATCATATTATATAAGCGCTCCTGTCTTGTCTGGGGGTTGTTTAGAGGTGTCATAAGCCATGGGGCCAATGCATAGCCTCGATCACCTGTGGAAGATAGTGAGTTAAAGGTAAATGATCAGAGAATAATTTTAAATCCTCGATCACAAATTATGTATTCACTTACCAACAAGCCAGCCATCTCCATGCGCACCTTGCGCAAGACTCATGCCAACAGCACTGTTTTGCAGCACAAATGAGTCATGCGCTCCTCCTGGCCATCGCGCAACCACATTTAGCAGGTTATATTTTGAATCAGATATGATCTGGACATTTATAGAGTGGTATTGCTTCCGATTGAGGAATGGGAATGCGTCAGGTGAGGGTGCCTTTATGCGTATGTGTGTACAGTCTACTGCTCCGATGGTGTTTGGCAGTCCAGCAATAGCATGAAAATCAGTCTTAATTTGTACTTGTTCTGCGGCGGTATATGGGAATTGTATGTACCTGGGTGTTAATCTGAGGAGGGCTTTGATGACCGAGGGGAGCGCACGACTCACCGAGGACTGCGACACACCAGATCTGTCTCCGATCTCCCTTTGAAAGGTTCCCGTGGCCAGAACTCCTAATGTTGTAAGGATCTGGACATGTGGAGGGATGGGGTTTGATCTGCGTGTCTGTCTGCGCAGTTGCGGTTCCAGTGCAGTGCAAATCTGCAGCAGCACATGCCGTGGCAATCTGAACCGCGACAACAACCACTCATCACTTTCAGCCAGTAAATCAGCACGCTCTCGGAATACACGGGCTCTTCTGAGGGCCCGCTGTGCTAAGGCCTCCAACAGCAGGAGATCAGCCATGACGCGTCACAGCTGGTTACACTTCCCGCTGACCGCATTATATACCGAGACAAATTAAACCTAAAATTATAATTATTATTCAAACAGAATTACCTATTGTCATAAACAATTGTGGCGCGTGACTTCTTTACACTCATAATATTTTCTAAGTAACGAAATATGCAGTTTTTCGTGGTGGAATTCCGTCTGGATGACAGCAGACCGGCGCTCCTAAATTATACGACAGCTCCGGACCGCTCGTAAATTTTGTTCGTATCTGAATAAATTCGTAGGATACGAAAACATTGTTGGATGCCACAAATGATCCTTAATCACTCGTACGCACGGGATAAGCACAAATCTGTGCGTACGAATGGTTCGTGCATGAGGCCCAATGGTTTGAGAGAGGAGTAAAGGAGGCCATCTTTGTGAAAAGAAACCGTCCATCATTAAACAGAGGTGGAGGCCTCCGGGTTCAACTGTTCCCCCTCTTACAATGCTGTTATTGCTAGTATCAATCAGCCCTCTGTGAATAGCAAACAACCATCAGGGTGCTAATGATCCATCATTAGGCTGATGGTCCTCCTTGATCAAGTGAGCAGCTAGTTTTGGCTGTAAGCAGCAAACTGGTTGATCCACTGTGAGAAGGTGCTATTTATAAGACTGAGCTGAATACAGCAACTCAGGCTGAGGAAGTCTTTCAGAGGAAAAACGAAAGGTTTCTACATTTGATTTGTTTTGTTTTGTTTTTTGAATGTCCAGAGGACCAGACTTAGCTTTTTTCTACCTGGATTGAGCATGCATCAGGATAAATAATACATCTTGTGTTTGATTTCAGGGGAAGCAGCATCTAAGAGTTGTACGATCTATCTTTTCATGGGAAATCACCGCAGATCCTTCAAATTCAGTGAATTCCAAATCTAACCCAATCACACTTAAAATCAATTATCTAAACTTACCAGCACTCAAAATCTATGAGTGGGAATGCCGTAAGTTTCCTAAAATCTTTTTATGTTTTACTATAATGCGGTTTTATATATTTTGCATGTGCCAATCATGAGCTCTTCATAAAAGAATGATGTGGTCTCTCATTTTGCAAACTGAAGTCAGCATCAACGACAATATCTGACTACCGGTACATCTCACGTGTGAGCCACACCAAATGCTCTTCGTGATTTTAAACCTTTTTTTAATTTTGACACAATGTGAAGTAGTAAACCATAATTTGATTTAGAGCTAAACTGGAAGCTTTAAATTTTGTGACAGCTTGACAATAGTTTTATTACTGAATCTTGATATACAAACACTTGTCTTTTGTTAAAAATTTAGTTTTTGTGAACTTCTTTTCTGTCTGCATTTATTATTATCACCCACTGCCAAAGAGGCTACTTTGTGACCAGCAATATTGTTTCATGCTGAGAGAGCACCACAGATGTCTTCATTGCTTGGAGAAGAACAGAAAGGGTCAGAAAGGACTTCATTGGGCCTATGTGGATTTAGAAAAATCATATGACAGGGTGCCGAGGGAAGTATTGGAAATCTGGAGTGGCAGAGAATGTTAGACTGGTACAGGACATGTATGAGAACAGCAGGACTTCTTACAAGTGACAGATATAGATAATATTTGGAATTAGATCATCAGAGGTACAGCACAGGTTGAACAATTCAATTCAGTAAAGTTTATTTATATACTGTATTTTTCGTACTATAAGGCATGGGGCGGCCGTGGCACAGTGGTAGTGGCAGCCGACCCCCGATAGGAAGGTTGTAGGTTTGCATCCCGCTTTCCCACACCATGTGTTGTTGTGTCCCTGGGCAAGACACTTAACCCTGAGTTGCTCCCGGTAGGTCTGGCTGGTGCCTTGCATGGCAGACTATCACTACCTGTGTATGAATGTGTGGATGGCTGGTACTGTGAAGCGCCTTGGGGCCCCTCATTGGGGGCTGGAAGGCGCTATATAAGTAAGCTCCATTTACCATTACCACACTTAAAAGCCTTGAATTTTCTCAAAAATAGACAGTGCGCCCGCCTTATGTATTAATTCTTGTTGTATTTACTGACCTCGAAACATTTTTATGTGGTACAACTAAACAATGTTGAGAGTTATTGTGTGAATGAGTTGAATACAGTTTGACTTACCTGACTGTTTTGTTCCGCTTAATGCACCGCCTTGCAGACCAAAAAATACAGTGTGTGTATACATATATATAAGTAATAATAATAATAATAATAATAATAATAATAATGAATTCAATTTATAATGCACTTTTCATTAATAAAAATCCCAAAGTGCTAATTAAGCACTTAAGTGCTTAAGTGCCAAGTAAGTTAATAACATTACTTATCTGAGGAGCAGACTGCTTTGAGTTCAACTACATCACAGAACTCTCATCTTGAGCAAGCATGAAGGCAACAGTGGAAAGGAAAAAAACTCTCATGAGGAAGAAACCTGAAAGTTATGCACCATAACTCATGTTCCCTTGAAGGAAGGGAACGAGGTGCAACATAATTGCTATGGGAAATTGCGCCCCACGCGATTACCTGAAGGAATACAATCACGCCTTTACGGCAGGGGCGTCAGCGTCACGCCAGAGTCCCCTCCCTCTGGGTATTTAAGACGCGGACGCCCATCCTACTTTCTCTAGAATGCACTTCACCGAGCTTTCAGCATTGAAAGGGCCAGGTATGTTGCACCTCGTTCCCTTCCTTCAGGGAACATGAGTTATGGTGCATAACTTTCAGTTCCCTTATCAGTCAGTCACTCGGTGCAACATAATTGCTATGGGAACGTAATCCATTCACGCCCTTGAAATGCTCAGCAAAATGCATGTGAGAACATCTGCCTTAATACGACAGGCATTTCCCAGCCGCTCTCTACAAGGTATGTAGAGAGCACAGCCTGAGAAGAAAAAACGCCACATGTAGAAACATCAACCTGATGTTACCACTGGACACATAGATGAAAACACCAGCTAGAGACAGCACAAGCGTGCTCCGCTAGTGTAATTACCCATCATCTCCTTTTTCCCTGGAAATTTTGAGAAACAGGAGGAAAAGGGCAAGGGACCCCTTACGCCACTGGCAACCAGATGGCAATGTGGAGGTAAAGAACCCAGTTCAAGCACAGGGTAACCTTCCAGGTCCCTAGGGGAAAGAATTTCATATATACAAGGGGCACGCACGAGTCCCTCATCTGGTCCTTGAACAGACAACTTACTAGGACTGTCAAAGAGGGCCCATCCTGATGTTGGAGACCAGTTAAGGAGAGGGGAACCCTTCCACTGAACATCTCCCAAGTAAACATAAACACCAAGGGACTTCCTTGTGTATGTTGTTGCTGTTTTTTTGTTGTTGAGAAAACACGATCCAACCTTAGGCCCTCAGCCAGTTCCCTTCAGTGGCCAGGCTGAAAGCTGCCACAGCTCCGGACGTGGGTGCAGGATCTGCCCACGTGCCTGAGTCAGAAAGTCCCTATGAGAAGGCAACTGCCATGGTATCCCTGATAACATTGAGATCAATTCCAGGAACCACGGATTCTGCGGCCACCTGGGGGCTTTCAGTATCAGGGAGAGGGATCCCTGACGTACACGTTCCAGTGTCACCTGGATCAGAGGGACAGGTGGAAAAGCATTGTACAACACCCCTGCTGGCCAATCATGGGCCAGAGCATCCGTTCCCAACGGTGCGTCTGTTTCTGTTTCTTTAGTTTGTAGCAGGTCGCTTTTGAAAATGAGCCCTCGAGGCTCAATGAGATTTACCTGACTAAATAAAGGTTGAATGATTGAATGAATGTTTCATTTAAAGAGAAGTAAAGGTCACACTGTGAGCTAGCTCTGCAAGCAAACAAGTCCACTGAGGTTCTCCCAAATCGTGACCAGACATGTTCCACGACTCGTGGGTTTAGTCTCCATTCTGATGCCAAGAGAGGCCCTCTCGAGAGGGCATCTGCTCCATAATTCAGTTCACCGGGAACATGAGTCGCCCTGAGCGACAATATTCTCGGAGCACACCATGTGAGCATTTTCCGCGTCAGGCCGAGGAGGGCTTGGGATCTTGTCCCTCCCTCCCTGTTGATGAAGGACACGTGGTCCTGTTATCTGATTTCACCAGGATGTGCTACCCTGCAATCAGACCTTTGCCAAAATGGTATTTCACTGACAGGAATACGGCCAACAATTCCAAGAAGTTGATATGTAATCTTGCTTCCTGATCATTCCAAAGGCCTCGGGCGTTCTGATTTCTGCAGACTGCCCCCATCCTGTTTTTGAGGCATCTGTCGTGATGACCACACAAGATGACACTTTACCTAGCAGGACCCCTTCCGCGAAAACAGACAAGTCTCTCCAAGGTTCCAGGGCCCCCAGGCACTCTGAATCTATCCTGACCTTTCCTGTTCGACCAGGCAGGACGGGTTGTGTCTGTTGGTTTAGCCACACTTGTAGGGTCCGCATTTTCAGCAATGTGTGTGGTACACAGGGTATGGCTGCCGCCAAGAGGCCTAAGAGGCGTTGGCACGTTTTCAGGGGGACCCGCTGATCCAGTTTAAACTTTGTCAGGCAATGGCGAATCGAGGAAACTCGTTCCTTTGAGAGCCATGCTCTGTACCGGATGGTGACTATCGACCTGTACTCCCAGAAATACGGTAATCCGTGATGGGGTTAGGTCACTCTTTTGTAGGTTTATGACAAAATCAAGAGACTCCAGGTGAGAAATCACCCTACAGGAGTGTGACAGGAACTGTATTCTGCTTCCGGCCAGAATCAGGAGGTCATCCAGGTAGTTCATAATCCTGACTCCTTGATTCCTAAGAGGGGTCAGGGCTACGTCCAGACATTTAGTAAATCTACGAGGAGCCGTCTTCAAACCGAAGGGTAAGGCTTTGCATTCATAAGCCTTCCCTTCGAAAGCAAAACGGAGGAATTTTCTGTGCTTCCTCCATACGCCCACATGGAAGTAGGCGTCCTTCAGATCCAATGTACATCTCCTGGTCTCACAGACTGGAGGACCTGCCGTAGTGTAAGCATCTTGAACTTGAAAGTTCTTATTCTCTTGTTCAGAGTCCTGAGATCCAGGATCGGCCTCAGGGAATGATCCCTTTTGGGCACCAGGAAGTACTTGCTGTAGTGACCGGAGCGTAGTTTGCGTTTCGGGACCAAACTTATTACTCCTTTCTGTATCTATCTCAGACAGAGCTCGCACATCTTGCTGCGGTTCATAGTTTGACCAAGTGGTTTGTGTTTTATAAAAGTGGGACTCGAGTCAAGAACCAAGGCAGTCTGTGCTTTGGTACTTTTATTTTTGTATATGCATGAAACAGTGTTTGTTTTTATTACACATACAGTAGGCGAGTCATGTTTAGTTTGCACACACATGTCACCAGCTCCTTGTAGTGTTTTACAAGTGAAGACTGGGCTCAAAAGGTCAGGTTCCCGTACCGCGTGGGCGGACAAACCTGTAAAATCATGAGTTTGTCCTGTTTCATCAGGCCCGATTCTGCTTTCCACATGGGGTCATCGAGGAGGCCCTCGGCCTGGCCGCCTGATGCTGAAAAGGCTCTCCGTCGCCAGCGGGTCTCTTCCACGGAGGGCGACTTATGGCTTCCTTGGGGGGTGCAAAGTTTTTCCTCGGCAGCCTCTCGCGGAGGGCTTCCGCCTGTTTGCGTCTTTGTTCCAGCCTGGCCTGGATACGTTCCAGGGCTCCCCCGAAGAGTCCCGTCGGCTTGATTGGGTGCTGGAGGAAGGGGGACCTCTGGTTTTCTGGGAGGTCCGTTAAAGTCAACCAAAGATGGCGCTGGACAACAACCACTTCCGCCATTGCTCTGCCTTGCGTGATGGCTATTGTCCCCATCATGCGGAGCACGAAGTCAGAAGCCCTGCGGGCCTCCTCCATGGTCTCTGTTGCGGCTTGTTCGTTTGTCGTTACCTGGAGTTCCTGCAGCTTTTCTGCCAGGTACGCCTGCATCATGGTTGAAGCGTTCATCGCACGAGCCGCGAGGCCCTGAGCCCGGTAGCATTTCTCGAGCTGTTTCTCCGAAGCGCGGCAGGCCCTGCTGGGCAACGCTGGCTTTGCCCCCGTAGCTGCGGGGGCCAGATGAGCCACCAGGGTCTCCTCTATCTGGGGTGCACTGGCGAGACCTGCTGCCTCCATTCCGGCAACATCCAGGAGCCGGGATAGTGGCAACATCATGGGAGCTCCGGGTTATGCCCAGGAGCGCTTGAGCTCCATGAGGAAGTCTAGGAAAATGGGCATTTTCTGCGACGTCGTCGGCTGCTGCTTCACGTAGAAGTAATTTCCCGCCAGCCTCGTAACCTGTTGGTGAGGCGTGGGGTCTGGTCACGCGACCTGCAGGGTGTCCGCCGCCCTGTGGCACAAGTCGAACAGAGCAGGGACTGACACGTCCAGTTCTGGTAGAACTTGCGCCAGGTTCTGAGAGGAATCCACACTTTCCCCTCTGCAACCGTACTCTGTGTCTTGGTCAGACACTTCGGGCGTCGAGTCCTCAACGGGGACCGAGGAGTCCGACACATTCTATTCCCCGACCTGACCGTTTTTTTCATTCATTCAACCTTTATTTAGTCAGGTAAATCTTATTGAACCTCATGGGCTCATTTACGAAAGCGACCTGCTAAAACTAAAGAACGATGAACAGCAATGGTAGAATTTCCTTAAACAATAAACAAACAATAAACAATAGAAAACAAAAAAGAGAAAAAACAAAAGAAAGAAATACTTTTTTTTTTAACAAAGTATCAAAAAACGAGCAAAACATAAGGTAGACGTATAAAATCAAAGACAGGAACAAATCTGCATTGGTTTTTGCCAGGATTCCAACAGATTCTGAAAACCATTTAGAGAAGTCAAGGTCGAGAGCTTCAGATCTTTTTGTAAGATATTCCATGAAGCAGGAGCAGAGTAGGAGAAGGCCCTTTTTCCAAGTTCAGTCCTCACTGACGGAACACTGCAGGTAATCATGTCCTGAGAGCGCACACTGTAGCTGCACTCACGCAAAGACATGTAGGAGGAGATGTATGAGGGCAGCAGACCAAGAAGTGATTTAAAGATGAAAATGTACCAGTGGAAGAGTCTGCGTGAGGTTAATGATGTCCAGTTAACCAGTGAATACAGGGTGCAGTGGTGGGTACGATAATCACAACCAGTTATGAATCTTAGTGCACCATGATAGACAACATCCAACATCTGCAGGGTGCTTGTAGGAGCATTCATGTAGAGAATGTCACCGTAATCAATGGAGGGAAGGAAAGTCACAGATACAAGGCGTTTCCTAACATTCAGTGTTAGACATGATCTGTTTCTGAAAAAGAAACCCAGTTTAACTTTCAGTTTCTTCACTAGGTTTTCCACGTGGAGTTTAAAAGAGAGATGTGAATCGATCAGGATACCCAGATATTTATAGGAATCAACAAACTCAATAGGGACACCATTTGAAGATAAAATCAGAGGAGGATCTGCTGGAACCGCCTTCCTATTTGAAAAAAACATCCCTTTTGTTTTATCAGCATTTAGGACAAGTTTGAGACGGAACAAATCTGACTGGATGATGTCAAAAGCGGATTGCAGTAACTGGAAAGCCTTAGCTACTGTTTTAGCTCGGCAGTAAACAACTGTATCATCAGCATAGAAATGTAAGGATGCATCAGGGATGCAGTGACCTACATTAGCTATGTAGATTGTAAAGAGAGTTGGTCCTAAAACTGAGCCTTGTGGTACACCATTTTTAACTGTTAAATAGCTGGAAGAAGTACCGTTATGTTGAACACATTGCCTCCGATTGGAAAGATAGTTAGAAAACCAACCGATGGTGTGATCAGAGAAACCGATTTCTGAGAGCTTATGACACAGGATGTTATGATCCACAGTGTCAAAAGCTTTAGACAGTCTAAGAAAAGTGCAGCACAATAGTCCTTAGCATCCAATGCTTCAACAACATCATTCAGAACCTTCAGAGAAGCAGTTGTTGTGCTGTGTTTTTTCCTGAAACCAGATTGATGAAGAGGTAAGATGTTAAATGAGTCCAGATAATTTTTGATCTGAGAGTTTATCAGTTTTTCTAGAACCTTGGCTAAAATGCAGAGTTTAGAGATCGGTCGATAATTGTTCAGTGAGGTGGGGTCACCTCCCTTCAGCAAAGGAAGAACAAAGGCTGTTTTCCAAGCATCCGGAATGGTGTTTTGGCTTATGGACAGATTAAAGATGTGGGTCACAGGGACTGTGATGA